>LD345949.1:148298-160224 GCA_001465055.1 Ptychodera flava
CACACCCAACTCCCAAAATAGCTACAAAACAAATGTGACGCGAACCAGCAAAGGTTGCATCCCGATCACGTATTTGTTACCTAAGCAAGGCTAAAAGTTAAAGATATACAGAACCGACAGTGACAAATTAGAACATCATCGCCAATCGTATGTTCACGTACACTGCACGGCGAAACCAGGGCACTGTTCTACTTTCCTTACCTAACATTTTTGCAAAAGTGAGCACTCCTTACAGCAAATACCCTACATGACTGACCCCTGGTTAGTCTTGATAGAGTCTGGATCCTACTTAGCGTCCTAACTGTACACGCTGATCGCTGCATTCTGACCAAATTCACCTCGCCTTCCCACAGCTGGCCTATGCGAACCTGCCTGTGAACTGGCAAGATGTCTGCCAGCCTCGTTTTCGGTTGCTACGTCCATTTGTTTTCTGTACATGTTCTCCACTGAGACACCTGTGACCCATTGTCATATCCCGGGGGTCACACCTAGCCTGTCAAAACTTCAACATATCCAGAGGGTAGGGAGTCATAAAGGGGTGTCTCATGATACGAAGGGGGTTTCGAGAATAGAATCCTGCTGACAAACTGTGAAAAAATATTTTTTTTATATTTGCAGTACGTCAGAAAAAAGTTTCATTCCAGGTGGGCTATAAAAAATTGCTGTCATGTTTATAGGCCTATATATATATTTATACTGAAAATCAGCTTATTTCTCTACTAACAAAACAAGAGTTATCTTTTAATAAACAACTTGCAGATTATATTTTTACTTTATATGAACAAAGAATTACCTAGTTATATTTATTATTAGCTAATATTATTATACTGTAATATTTTATCTTTATTGAAGAAAATTTGAACTTATTTTTGTATCACGCTTTTATTGCCAAAAATGTGATGTAAATCCTATATTTACAAGCAAGCAATAAAAATATTATATATATATATATATATATATATATATATATATATATGACAGTTCTTAATCTTTTGCTATCACATTTGTTCATGTTGGCACTGAACATTTGCACATTTAATGCATGGCCTACGGAGGTGGGAGTCGAAAATGATGTAAAGTTTCATAGGGGATTAATTACCTTAAAACAGGGACAAATGAAAGGGAGGGGTAAAAAAATATAACAAACATTCTGAAACATGAATCATTTATGTCTTAATAACAATATTTATTATCATGTTTGACAAATCAACTCAAAAATAAAGTTATTAAGCTTATGTGTCCAAGATCCCAAGCTCCTATAGTGATCCCAAAATTGTGTACATCATATACAATACAGAAGTCTCAGGTTGAATAACAACCAAGAATATAAATGAACAATCAAATAAACAGACAGACGAACAACATGAAGAAAACCAGATATGAACTGAAAATGCTCATCACTACACCTAATGCATATTCTACCGTATGTTTATATTGAATATGTCAGTCATACTGACGTATTCAAACGGTATGATGAAATATTCTTGTTTCCATAGTATTCTTGTATATTCACTGTGGAATACCCTACTACCCTTTCTATTCTCTAATATTCTTGTCGGCATATCTTAGATTATTGGACCGAATATTCGCATGCGTATTTAAAAGAGAAAAACTTCACCAATCTTAGCGATATTGAATACTTCGGCATACTACAGACATTGACTGTCTATATCATTACCACGAATATTAAGCAATAACTCTTACATATAACAGTATGTGTCACGTACGCACACTGTAAATATTCGGCAATACTACATTACATATTGCTAATCGTTCTCATGTGTTTGTCCAAAGCAACTTTACTCTGCTTTCATTCTTCCATTGTTTTCAAATGAAGTACTTTATTGTTTCTCAAGTGCCTCTAATAGCACACATCAAAATTTACTCAAAAAGTGTCATTGTTTATTTTTGTCTTTTGAAATCTTTTGACTCGCATTTTGAATCGTTCAAGACAAAAATCATTTGCCGGACTTGAAACAGTTGTGCTTTCAGTGGATATAGAATAGTTATTCGACTCTGTGGCGCGCGAATTCGTTTCTACAATAGGTGTTGATTTAGCAATCCGTTCCTCAAGTCTGTTTAACGTTTCAATTAGAAGTACAGCATAGTTTTTTGGCACTCCGTTTATCATCTTCGAAATCTCTGACTTCTTTGTCGAAATATCCATAGCGCTGAACTTTTGAGTTTGTTGTTTGCAATCTGTCAAAGATGAGAGTCGTTTCAGACGGTCCTCTATTTTTTGTAGTAGAATTAGTGCATAGGTTTGCAGGGCTCGAAATTAACTTTTTCCCCTGGTAGCCCACTTGGGCTACCATTTTCTGAAGTTGGTAGCCCAGTGACATTGGCTGGTAGCCCATGCACATTTTAGTTCAGGGATATCTTTTTTTCGTGAACTAGACAAGACTGGCTATTTTTCAAGATTCTGCCCATGAAGTGAATTTTCTAGTCATTTGATGTGAATATCGCACATCTTTAATACCCGTGGAAACAGCTATTATGGATGATTGTGATACTCAAAAAGTTTGGTGACCTGTTGACAATCCCTTTCACTCCCAGAATTGTATGCAAATTTTGATAGCCGTCATGAAAACGACACAACCTTCTCGGCACTGAGACATATTGTAGCAGGGCTGAAATAGACCATGATGATTGGCTTTTTGTAGGGAGGAGCCATAATTTTAATGCAATTGTGATTGATACATTATGATCAAAATCACAGTCGACGTCACTGTCAAAATGCAATGAAAATGCGTTTTCATTGGCCATTATTTCCTGTGCCTGTCATTAAATTACGTCACAGTTCACATTGAAACTTTATTGCAAAGTTCCACCGCACGGTCGTCTTCGTAATTTGCACAACAAAGTCATAATCTGGCCTTTCTGTGACCATGTGGGTTGGGACTGCATTAGACTTGTTCCAAAAATGACGGACCGGACATGACATGCCAAGTACTGACTGAATTTCAGGTCTCAGGCTTTGGTAGCTAGTCCATGCGGGCTACCATTTCATGGATTTCGGTAGTCCCAGAGAAAAGTTTGTAGTCTGTGGACGCGGGACTACCGCTAATTTCGAGCCCTGGGTTTGTGGTACATCAAGCTATCCCGTATGGGCCTTGAATGACTTATGAATTGTTACAATGTATTCCCTCTGGTAAATCTTTTCGCGAGACTCTCAGGCTTCTTCTTTGTACCCTTTTCCTTATCTTGTACCTGAGATGTCGCAACGTCTTCTCTTCTCTTGTGTTTGGTCTCCACTTCTGTCTCTGCAGAAAAACAACATTTTGAAATCGCCATTTGAGTGTTACATTCACACATTAAAGGGAAAGTGACTATCATCAGACCCCATTATAAAGTTGGTTTTGATCAAGGACTAAATGTTAAGACAAAGTTGACCAAATTTTAAATTCAGTGTCGGCATGCAAAAGGTGCCTGATTGACATCACATAAAGAAGTTGTTATTTTTTCAGTTGACTTTAGCATTTTACAATAATTCGAATCCCCTACATTCTTGCTGATTTGTTGAACATAAAGATTTCACAACCTATGTTAGGATTGCCTTACGGATAGTGAGAAATGTACACGCTGATGAAAGATTGCAATGACAATCGTGTACGATGTTTCCATTAACAATCTTGACAAAACCAGAATTATTACCGCCTTTCTCATTGTAAAATATCAGCAAATTACCTTTGTTGGTTGTTCCACGGAATTTGATGTGACATCCATAACCTTCAGTCCAATAACTGCAATGGAGGTTTTAGAAATATAATTTAGTGGCGAGAAGTATGAAAAATCCTTCTGCAGCGTCTGCCGTGTCAGTGGGTCAGTCAGTACGTCATTCAATATGTAATTATCAATCAATCAATCAATCAATTAATCGATTGAGAAAACAAATAACCAGCCAGTCAGCCAATCAATCAATCAAGTAGTCAATACGGTATCAAATGTTAATGGGACATATTCGCTCTTTTTTACGATTTTTCGATATCAAGAATACAGGGAATACTTCCATTTATCCACATCTACATAACAAGAAATCCACAGGCAGATTATGCCTGTACATGCGTTTAACAGGGGCTGATTAGTACCTGTAACAGGCCCTGAGAAATGACCTCTGTTACAGGACCTGTAAAATTGGTCAGATTCATGGCTGTATGTAATTCCCAAATCAGGTCATGTGTTACAGGAATGTACACAGTGCTGCAATTTCTGACTTATCAAGACCTGTGATCCAAGTATTATTGTATGAACTTTGAAAAAAAATCAGACCCTAGTCACAGGTCTGTGTTCGCAGCACTGTGTACAGTCCTGTCATACAGGTGCTGTGACAGCTAGGGTCTGAAATTTCTACCTGTCACAGCACCTGTATAACATGACTGTACACAGTACTGTGAACACAGACCTGTAACAGGCAGAACTTTCAGACTCTGTCACAGCACTGTGCCCAAAGCACTGTATACAGCCATTTGTTCATAGACACAGTACTGGATACAGACATACACTGCAGCCCCTGATACTACAACCACGCTCCGTGGCGTCTTTGCTCACAGACCTGTACCACAGGTTGTATCAGGGCCTGTGCAGATCTGTCACTGGGGCGAATTGTTTGTTGTGAACATGAAAAGAATTGCTTACTAATCAAGCTTCCATGAGGTCAAAACATTATGTAAGAGTGTTCAGGTCATGAATGGTGAAAGACAGTAGATATGACTGAATTTGATTTTCTGGTCTGTACCAGAAATGTGTACTGAATGTTTAACCTTGTCTGTCTACAAGCAGAGTAGGTTTTGCAGTATTTCAGCATGTTTAAAGTACAAAAACAACTTTTTATTCCTAACAAAATTCTTGAAAAAACTCAGAAAAAGCGACTTTGTCCCTTTAAGGAAGAAAGTGACATGTATCTGAGTTTCAATACCAAAGCAAAACTGAAAGACATATGTTGCCCTTTCACAACAAAATTATCACATTTTGATAAGCAACGTGCCCTTCCGACGCACAACTGTGGTGCGTTCGAGAGGGACCGTACTGTGTTGACAGTGACGTAACACTTAAGTTGTGCTGAAAGTCCTTTTGAATGGAAAGTTTAGAGAGCTTAATAACGCGCTGAATCTATAACTCCTGAAGGGGTTTTCCCACGCCCTTCCATATGAACAAGATTCTTAGTGAGTGATTGGATGCATTCACAGGGGAATTTTCTCCTCCATTCACATTTTCCAGACTAAATTGTAGCTCGTGGGACATTCGGCTTGTAAGCCTGTAAGCCACTTCCACCACTGTCTACGGCTACGCTCAAACCAATTTTACAGAGAGTAGTACGCGTCACGTAAACTTCCTACACGGGTCCCTCCTAGCTATCTGCGTATAGTATTTCAAAGAAAACAGTCTATATCTGTTAATTGCCCTCCCTAATCCCCTTCATTAATTTGTTCTGTCGATCACCGATGAGGGGGGGGGGGGGCTTATAGCCCTGACCAAATAATTAGCAGCTCAAATTAATGAAGGGGATTAGGGAGGGCAATTAACAGATATAGACTGTTTTCTTTGAAATATTATACATAGATAGCTAGGGTAAAGTAATAGGCACACACTAGACACAGGTAAGGCTTGTATAATGAAAAAAGTTAAATACTAGACATTTATTGATCATATTCATAACTTCTAGACGAATATTGCTCGCGAGACCCTGTGCTCTGATCTAGAGGCGCGTAATGCCAAGTTTCGAATTAAATCTTCACTCATCCAGTGAAGAAAATCATACATAGTTTTGCATTATTACGCATAAAATCGTAGTTTTTTTAATAGGTTTCTACTATCATGAGTGTGTTTTTTCACAGTGTCTATGATTTTTTAGGGAAAAAATATCGGTTTAAGTCTGGTTGCCATTGTGTTCAACATGAAAAACACTGTGGGTTCAAGGGTCACATCCAATAGTGCGTCCGGTAAAACCTCGCGTCAAAAGTTATCCCGTACTCCTCGTCAAGGTTATCCTGTACTCTGCATCAAAGTTATCCGTACTCCGCGCCCACTGATACCGGAATTTACTGCACGCTGAAATTCAATAGGTTATTGTAGTAGGTGTATGATAATTAGTTTATCTGACTATAGCTATTGTCTTCAATGGACATCCCTATCCTCACTACAGCATTACATTGTACATCTGTATATCATCACCCTCTCATGCATTATATGTTTACGTCTGGGCAAATTAATGGTCGCTGCCACTGTTATCGGCTTACATCTTTTCCACGGATAGAAAAAGTGTCACCAAGGAATCTAGCGGTGGGTCACTCTTCCGCTTTTTGACTAGGTCCACGACCCTGGATATAGTTAGTACATTTGAACTTCGATACGTCGAGGTCAGGTGCCATTGATTTTATCTGAAGTATTAAAGGCTTCAAACTTTTTCCTCACATTTCATGGCAGTAAAAAATCTTAGAATTTTTTGCCATTTTTTGAAAAAAATTGTAGATAGAGAACATACAGTTTTTGTAATTTAATAGTTTGTCATGTCTACATATTCAACATAGTCAAAACTTAACTTGAGTTGACATAATATTTGAAACACAAATATGTATGAAGCATCCAGTCAGTTTAAAGTGGTTCTGTATTATCAATGGCTACTCTCTTGTATACGTCACTCAAACTTGGCCAATCAAAACGACTTGTTTTTCTCCGCGCAAAATAAATGTAGAGGACATTTATATTAACGGTATGGTACTGGTTTTACTAACGTCGCAACGTTTACAGTGGAAACTATGGCCGAGTTTTCTAACAAAACAATGGGACATCTCAACGATGAACTTTCGGAGTCGTTACGGCAAGTGACACTAAATGATGCGGAACGACCGGGAGAAACTGACGACGATACACAAACATCAGATGAGGGTGGGGAATCACTTCACCGCACTCTGTTTGCCGAATGCGAGGCCTACAAAGAGGGGACGTGCGCTCAGGGCGAAATCTGTGGCAGGAAACAACATCACCACGTATCATTTCCTTCTGGATCTAACTGGGAGACACACAATATGAAACGGTTAAGATTCAAGTCAATTCCATTACATATTGACATTAACAAACCCGTGGTGGAGATCATCTGCAGTTGGCTGATGGACAATGGCGATATTGACGACAAACACTTGCCCAACTATCCTGCCACGGATAAAAATGATTCTTCTTTTGCTGCCGGAGCCACTACAAAAGCGCAATATTGGCAATTATTGTCACGCCACAGTGAGTAGACACACAGTCACCTGTGGTCTATTCTGCTCGGCGTCTATGCGCTATAGACGTGTCTACACATGCCTGAGAAGAACTTTCTTCTCTGGCATATGTACACACGTCTATAAGGCGCATAGACGCAGAGCGGAATAGACCACAGGTGACTGTGGTAGACACGAGTTTTCATTGTTACAATCTTATTATTTCACTAACAAACACCGCTTTTCTCATTTAAAGAGACATCACGTGTGACCAGTTAGATTTATATCGGGCACTCATATTTGCATATCAAATGTAATTGGTTACAGGAAATTTCACACGCCAACTTTTCCACACATTCATCGCGTTCATCGCAACTGTGACAGATCTTGTGGTTTGAACAATTTCAATTCAAAGCCTCAAGTACACGAAACTAGCAAAGCAGAGATGCCCGATGTAGTCATACATTTATCACGTGTGTGTGTGGGCTTCACATGGGCATGTATGTGATCAAACCCCTCCAAAACCCAATCGTCCACATTTTTCAATGTGTAGGCCTACTGCAACAGTAGGACAGACGGGAGACAGGACTTGGGATTTACGCAAAGAGGGAAAGTTAATGCTTTGTTTATATTCAGTCAAATGTTTACAGCCCTCAGCCGAGTCGAAATTCAGTTCGACGGGACCTACCCATTTCTGGCCTCTTTAATTTCTGCGGTTTTGAGTAAACTTCCCTGGCTTCATTTACAATCAACTTCACTGTTATTGTCTTCAACGTTAAGACCAAGACTAAATGCTAAAATCTATTGCACCTGGGGTTGCTTTGTCCAGAGGTGAGGAAAAGAAGCGATTGGGAAAAGATTTTACGTCGTCGGTTGGAAAAATACTTAAATTCATGACCAGCCAACCGCCGGTTTAATTGTGACCCCATCCGTACAAATGAATACTTGTCAAAGTATTCGATAACAATCTGATTCATTCCAAGTCAATGCTGAATTGTGGCTTATACAAAGTATTTGTCTTTCGTTTACAGTCAAGGAAGGCATACAAGGAGACTACTTCATGGCAATTGTGTTTCAGTTTGCATCCAAATTTGACTTGGAAGGTGATCGTATGAAAAGATTACTCGAAGCTGCTGCAACTCTTGTGAGTTTCAAATATTTAATGCATAATATGATAAAGTAATAAAGTATACATTAACCAGCATTTTGAAATCCTCATAGATTTACAAGTACAAGTGTACTAAATCACCAGACTGTTGTTTTGTACATGTACTTCCGGTTCAAACTGTAAGACTCATAATAATCATTGACAGCCGTGATTGTTAAGGGTGTTTTTTATAGACCGTAGAGCCAGCCTGGGATGCTACAGGGTCCGTGGTTTTATCCAAGGTTAGTCGGACAGATTGAAAACTTCCATCTCGTCATTTAATCATAATTTTTTCAAAAACAATAATGGAGTACAAAATTCGTTGGTCATGTTAAGCATTTTGTGCAGATTCCTTGAGCCATTGCAGTATTTCAGATTCCTTGCGTCACCATGGAAATCGTTGTTATAGTCACATTTATCATATTGTTTCATCCCAAGTCACCAAGTGAAGTTTTGTCGTCATGGTTACTATCGAAATCGTGTCGATTTTTCAGTAGTAGTCGCTCGAACAGGCAACGGAAATAGAGTAGGGTATCATTTTACAATTTACCTAAGTTTCTTGCAGGCAAAGCGACTGTTGTTACATACTCGCAGGCCAGAGCAATAATTTCCGCTCCGCTGACCTACCTCCCTTTTCTGCGTTGGGTGATGAGACTCGCCGAAGAGGGCGTGGTGTACGACGATGCTGTTGTTATTGAACGATTTTATGAGACGTGTGTCAAATTGCCAACACCGATGCTAAGGGGTGGACCATCTGGTATGGGGGGGGGGGTTCTGGAAGATTTTTGAATTTTTTTAAATGAAAAGCAATGTTACGTTTTTTTTGTACTAAACTGATATTTTCCAGCTGCTATTTAAATCCCCTTCAGAGTTAATGGTTAAAATCTTACTTTGCTTATGTTTTTGCAGTATCAAATGTACAAAAACCTCAGAAAAGAGTATTTGCCTGTATCCTATTATCAAAGATTTTAAGGTTCTTTATAATAGATTATTAAGGGAATTCATTGCCTCTTCTGTTCCTCTACTGTAAAAATCCGAGGAACAATACTTTTTTCTTTCTGACCTAAATACAGTTTTTTTATAATCAAGCTACCCAGTTTAGTTAATTAATACGACATTAAGTTTAAGTTAGCATATTTGTAATGAGACGTTAATTTTTATTAACAGTGACCTGTGATGTATAAATCAATGTCAAGCATTAATTTAACCATTGCACAAACACATGTTGAGTGTTATATAGAATATGTATAATCCAGATATAATTCACACTGTATGGTTCCATTGGTCTTTCCAAGCCTTGATGATTGTCCAAAAGCTCAGATAATTAGCAGTTTTGGTCACAGAGAAATAAAACGTGATTCCATATTGATGACACTTGTTTACTTGATTCCATATTGATGACACTTGTTTACATATTATAACCAATAAATTATCAATCATTGAAATGTTAAGAAAACCTTATAACTATTAAAGTATAGCCAGAGGGTAACAAGGAAAATGATCAAATTTTGTATTGTTCACTCTTATGACAGCCACTACTGTATTATCTATTTAGGATGAAAATGATGAATATATTAAGAGCAACAAAAAATACCAGACAGTTATTATTAACTGGTTGGTCACCATCAAGGAACATCGAAACCAGACACTTTGTGCAGCATACATTGATCATTTAGCTGCTCATCTCATTGAACTAGCTGCTAATGAAACTAATTGTCATGTTGTTACAAGGTAAGTGACTGTCTTGATCCATTATATATATATATATATATATATATATATATATATATATATATATATATATATATATATATATATATATATATATAGGTGATGTTTTACTGACAATGGCTTGTTTTTCATTAGTTCCATTACTGTTTTGCTTAATATTAACCATCGAAGTTTGGTGTTCAAAATTTGCTATTTCAGATTCAACGATCAAAATGGCTGTTATGTGCACAAAAAACTCATGTTTATATTGGGGTTGCAATGGTATTAGTTTGATGAGTACGTATTAAAATTCTGCCTTAGTAGTAACTCTTATTAAGATCATTAGATTGTCCCACATTAATTCAATGGATTTATACAAACAGACTCTAGCATGTTTATTAGAATATATTCCCATACAGAAAAACACAGAAGACATCAAGCTGACCGTCATTGAACTCCACACTTTGATTGCTTTGCCTAACATTATAGGATTCGAGAGGCGACAGCACGCACATTGACAGTCTGTGGCCAAGACATCACTGTACAATGTGACATTGAAGTTCAAGCTATTGACGGTGCTCATGTGTTACAAGTAATAACAACATCAGAGGTTATTATTATTATTATTATTATTATTATTATTATTATTACTAATTATTATTATTATTATTATTATTATTATTATTGTTACTAATTATTATTGTAATTATTATTATAAAGTACCGGTAGTAGTAGTAGTAGCAGCAGCAGCAGTAGTAGTAGTGGTAACTCTTGTAATTTACATATATATATATATATATATATATATATATATATATATATATCTAAACATTTATTTCATGAAGTTATATCAATACAATATTCACTTAATATTCAATTAATATCACTGTTTAATGCTGAGACTTTGGGAGTTGTAAATTTCCAAACCCTTATCAGAGTTTCTGTGCCCATAGTAATTATTTATTTCATTAATAAGCTTCAATTTTCATTTGTTTACAGAATAAAATCTTAAAGACGCAAATGGATGTAGAAAAAATGCTTCCACAAATAACACGTGAAGCGTTGGCTGTAGCACCAATTACCCCATTTGGAAATGACTATTACAATACTGTGTACCAGATATCTGTCCACAGTGTGTACTGCAAGGAAGAAAAAACAACTTACTGTCACATCTTCCTGGTGAAATGTTATGTGTCAGTAAATACACTTGCCCGCATGCATAGGTGTCCCCTTGAAACACCATTTGAGCCCTCGTACGTAATGTATCAAAGAGTAGAGGGTCTTCAGTTGCACGATCCAGATTTTCTACTGTTTGTTTACCAAGCATTTAAAGCAGTAATGTTGGCATTCAAGGGTGTTAACCTTGGCGAAATGAGCCGCAGACGCCTCCATAGGAAGAAATAAGAACTGTTGATGAACTCTTTATTAGTGAAAATGTATAAAGTCTTTTAGTTTGAAAACCTGCCTACAAAAGTATTTTTTTTTCTTGTAGCAATTTTGAAAATTATAGGAAAAGGAATACATATCTTTAATAGCAGTTTTTTTTTTCATGTTTGTTGTTTCAACTACAGTTATTTTTCATATTTTATATTATTATTTTATGAATCCATTTCCTAGCACTCACTGAAAGGAAAATCATGGAAACAAGATTTGCAATTTTCTTTGGTATTTTTAATCTGTGACGCTTTTCAACCAAACAGTAGACCGATTTGCTCATCAATAAACGAAACAGAAAGGGGTATATTTTTAAATGTTGCCATTATTTGGATAATTAAATTTTAGGCCTATTAATTTTGTGAATTATTTCCACTGGAAATAGAAATGTGAAAAACAGGTATTTACTGCTATGAGAATGGCACTTTGCAGCCAT
>LD345949.1:164833-175460 GCA_001465055.1 Ptychodera flava
ACATGATTGAAAAGTTCGTGATCAGAACTTTCATTCTAACAAGGAAGGGTTCCTGCGATCGAATGTAAAGTATATAAAAAACGACGTTAAAATTACCAAGATTTTGAAAATGAAAAACTTAAATTCCTTGTAACTTCACTTTTCGTGGACGGAATGTGTCGGTTCTCACACTATCATGACGCACTTGACCCAAGCTACGCAAATACAGTCTTTGCGCATGCGTTATGACACTGTGGAGAAACTGAGTCGCATGAGCAAACCCAGGTTAATTTCACTCGGTTCGGTTGCGAAGGTACCGTCGGCAATGCAGATGGCGGGAAAGGGGTGTTAAACAATGGTGCACAATAGTAAAATACATAATTATCTCAGTTGTGACTCCTTCCCTACTACCTCCATGGTTTGTCGAACGCATTCAGATTTAAGCGAAGAAAATCATCGATCAGATTTTGACGTGTGCACGTGTTCTGAGGTTGACCTAGTTTGTAAGTGTGACAAGTTAATCAAAGTAGTCGAACGTGTGAAAATAGATACAGTGTTTCACATTTGTTGCACGCAAAGAGGTCAATAATCGTAAACAATTGTGGATCATATCATTTCTACTAGGGATTACTACTACTGTTATGTTTGTGAATGCAACAAATTTACGCGAAGAAAATCATCAGATTTTTGTATCAAAGCGAAAAAAACCTGAAAAGTAATGATGTACATTAAATAAAAAAATAATGAAACAGAGTTATTTTTTATGATAGTCATTTTATTTATTTCATGATCCCCATCGTGCAGAATGGAAAATTCCTGGCTCCTGCTTCATCTGTCAATCATTGTCGGCATTGTGTGGCAAACCACTGGGGCTCATAAGTGGCTATATAAGTCAATATTACAGCGTTTTTCTTTCTATTTCAATGTTACAAATAAACTAGCTGAGCCTGAAGAGCACAACACTTGTGTAGCTGTCTTTTGTGTAGATTGTATTGGCATGTATAGTGCGCCCTCAATAGGGAGTGTGATCATATGTAAATGCGACCTTTAGTTCCGTGACCTCTAGCCATTCCTACTTCCTGTCCTCGCTCACGCGTGGTCCTCGCTATGCTTACTGTACTAATAGTAAACACAGCGACGTCTGTACGCATGGCCGGCCATATGGAGAGGGAAGTAGGCATAGCTAGAGGTCACGGAACCAAAGGTCGCATTTACATATGATCACACTCCCTATTGAGGGCGCACTATACATGCCAATACAAGCTACACAAAAGACAGCTACACAAGTGTTGTGCTCTTCAGGCTCAGCTAGTTTATTTGTAACATTGAAAAAGAAAGAAAAACGCTGTAATATTGACTTATATAGCCACTTATGAGCCCCTGTGGGCAAACTCTAACGTTGACTTTGCGTTCTTCTGGATCATTCCACCTGCATTTTAGTAGCGTAAATAGGGGGATACGGACATATATCGCCGAAGTAATTATCTTAGAAGTGTAACTTATTTTATTTTGTACGCTATATAAAACTTTTTGACCTTTGCGTTGGTAATTTTTTTCAAGGGGAGTCAAGTTGAAATGCCGTAGACAAAGGTTGAGATGAAATTTAAAATTCTTAATAACGGCCCACCCCCCAAATAACCGCCCATGGGCGGTTTTTCGAGTGGGCGTACTCTCAGAAAAATCCGGTATGTACTTGTTAATCAATGTACTATATTGGCTCTATAATCAAATATCAGAGAATACCAAAAATGCCTCTGTTTTCTCTAACTTTGAAATATTCAATGTACATGTGAAAGAGTTCACAGTAGAGTTCTGAGTCACGAACACTGACTTCTCTGTATAAAATGTTATACTTTTCCAAACATCAGCAGAGTATCATCATCTGTATCACTGAGAGTTTTCATTGATTAAAAGTGTACAGAACAAGGTATAAAAAAGAAAGGACTTTGGAGTACTTCTCTGGAGGGCTCTCTTCACAGAAATACTGCAAAAGTTTCAGTTATAAAATCTGTGAGTTGAACTTACCCTATTGGCTTGATACCTGAGTCTCATAACTCTTAGCCTATTTCTTGCTTCTGCAGCTCTAATAACCAAAACAATTTATAACAGTCACTATTATGATGTTAACTCTCCACATACACAAGGCAATTTTTGACTATATGCCCATACCAATTATTTTTACTTTTTAGTTACTATTCAACATCAAAATCACCATTGTCCTTCACATAAAGCATTGGAAATGACAGAACTTCAACTATGCCCATTTCAAGCCCCCTAAGAAGACTGTATGGAATAGTCTGATAAGCTAGTGCAGTAAATTTGTTATCTCTGAAGTTACATAAGTCCTTCATTAATGCTAAAACTACACTGCATAGGATGAAAAGTAAATTATTAGTGCACTGCTTGGAACCATACAAGTAACCCTGCTTGGATGTGTTCATATAACTCTTCAAGACAATCAAAACATACAGTAGGTAAGTTTTCAAAGCCCCTTTTAGGTGTACATGTAAATTCAAGAAAAAAATAGATTTTTCTTTTTTTTCTAGCCTATGACAATATATATTGATGCACTTTTCTTTTATTACTTTCTTTTTCCCATTCATGGGTATGAATGAAAGCAGTCTATTTGAGTAAATTACTAATTTTACTAATACAATATTTTGAATCATTTTGGATGTGCGCAAGCTTTCGTTATTGAACATTACAATGAGGATTTTGTTCAATAATCCTAAGAGAGGGAAAAAAGACAAAATATCTCAATGTGATGTGGGTGATGAACAGCTGCTGAGCAACTACTACATATTTCCACTTTGAATGTTGATGGTACTACCTACTTTAATTGCCCTATGAGCTGACTGTGTTTTTCTTTATCCAGTTGCTCTTCAATAGCAGCAGGTTTCATCTGTTTTTGTTCTATTTTTTTCTTTTCTGTCAACCTTGTCTTTGTCTTTGCCATGGCTTCAGCTACGTGCTTCGGTGGCTCTTCATA
Source organism: Ptychodera flava (assembly GCA_001465055.1). Lineage (NCBI taxonomy): Eukaryota > Metazoa > Hemichordata > Enteropneusta > Ptychoderidae > Ptychodera > Ptychodera flava. The sequence continues at coordinate 167,802 of LD345949.1, forward strand.
CTGGTCAAAGGAAGATAGCACTCATTGTATCAGTTCAACATGTACACTTTGTTTGCTGAATATAAAAACTTCATTGGAAAGTGCAACCTAACCACAATTATGCTACTCAAACAATGAGTCATTTCCCAAATGATCAATCCATGTATTGACCAGCCCTCCAAAAGAACACAGTGCGATTCTATGATCAAAGCTGACTTCAACAAAATCAACTCTGACCTCAGTCCACACAGCAAAGATCTTTATCTAATATTCCATGTGAAGCAAAACGTGGCATGTTCACACTTTCTTTAAGTCCAACAACAAAACATAGAGGGTGTTTCTCTTCCATACAGCACAATAACTTTGACAGTTAAACCATGATTGAGTAGTATCTAACAGATTGCATGTTGTATATATACAAGACATGTCCTCATCAATTATGAATGAATCTATGATACACTGGAAAAATAATGACAGTGGAAACATAGGCAAAGTGTGTTTCCAGTAACCTGATGACCTATCCTATAAAACCCTCAAACCCCAAATGCTTTTTCATTAACAAAAGTCATGCATGATTTTATCAAATCCTGTTGTTTTTGATGGATCACACAAAAATAAAAAAATTAGAAAAGTACCAGAGTGACCTATTCTGTTTCATGAGGATAAACTCACTATTTTTTTCATATCCCACTGTAAAACTGTAATGAGCTCTCCCCTCTTATCAAAATTGGACATGTTTGTCAACACAAGAGTAGCCCTCTCTCTCACCATAGACTGTGGTCTCACTCAAGGGTCTATGCTCTTACAAACATTAGCCCTCTCATGATATTTTAACTTAACATATTCACACCAAATTAATGACATTATATTATACTCACTGCAAGATATTTACTTCTTTCCTGGGGTGCCATGTTACTCAACTCTCTCTGCGTCACTTGCTTCCATTTCTTGGGTTTGAATTTGCCCTGCCCGTCACGATCCATGGGTTCCTGATATGTTAAAGCAACACACATTCTTGTAAAATCCCTCAAAAGCTTTCATGCATGCAGTGTATATGGTTTCTAGTTGATTGGACCTAATGCCGATTGGACCAAAGTCAATTGGACCTCATGATTGATCGCAAGTTTTTACCAAATCATGAACTCATGCAATTTATACTGTACAGGTATCGCTTTGATTTAGTATACCTAGTTTTATTTTTGGAGTTCAATAGCAATTCACTAATTCTCAGATGACCGCGGTGTATCGGCCTTGGCCCTTGGCTCCCAAAGATCCTCATGTGTACCTTACTCAGCGCTGCAGGCCGCGTTGACATCCCTGAGTGGCGACGCAGCGTTGTATCCAGCACTGTCTAAGTGAATTTTGTAACACAATTATAAAACCAGCGACTGTTTTAAATCGAAACAACAAACTATGCAGTACAATCTGAAGTACTGTGTACATAGGTTTGGGGTACAACACCTGCTCTTCAGCCACTCGGCGTGGTGGGGTCCAATTGATTTGGGGACTGGTCAGTTTCTTCAGCCTGGGGGGGGGGGAGGGGGGGCAGTGGATTCATGGGGGGGTCACCCTGTTTTTGACTTTGGTGATAGGGGGTCACCAGGTAGAGTTGACTTTTCAGATCCTCAGATTCAGATCCTCAGATCCACAGATTCTGATCCTCAGATCTCAGACTTCAGATCATAACTTCAGATGCAGATTCGAATTTACAAGCCTTTTACAATACCCGTATTAACAGTATGATTGCAATATTTAAAACAATAATTTGAATATGACATGTACAAGGCAGTTATGAAAACAAAAAAAGTCTACATAAACGTTTTCGCTCAACAAGTTTCAACGAACACGGGTCTACAATTACAGATTAGCTAACTTGCTTCTTCCGACCCCTGAATTCTGATTTAGCCCGAGCCTCCAACATTGATTAGTTGTATTCCCTCGCCATAAATATTACGAACGATGGTAAAATACGGACTGTCGATAGCCAGCATTTACATGATCGTCGCGGTCTTGATCGTTCGATCGCGCGCGGGTGTGTTTGTGACATGTGATGACATAACAAGTGGAATCATTGCGCACCCTGTCTTCGACAGATGACGTTCTGATTCTGAGATCGAAGTTTTTAAGTTCAAGATTCAAGATAGAAATAAAATAATTTCTAAAGCCTTTTCAAATCTAAATTATATTTCATTTATCAGTATATTACATCAAATTTTGAAAATTGTGAAATTTTAATTATGAATCTGCGTCTGAAGTTATAGGATCTGAGGTCTGAGATCTGAATCTGAGGATCTGAGGATCTGAATCTGAGGATCTGAAAAGTCAACTCTACCGGGGTCACCATGTTTTTGAAATGCCCAATAGGGAGGGGTCAGTGTGTTTTTGAATTTCGACATGGCTCATACTTGCGTAAAATGCATTGTGCCAGCCACAAATTCCATCATTCAGTTGCATTTTTCAGCGAGCCCTTAGGGCACGTAACTTTAATAATAATAAGACATATTTTTCAGAGCCCCGTCCTAGTGCAAAACATTAATATATCAGATATATATCTCTATCTGAGATATCTGTGTGCTTAAAATTTTTCGGCGTGCCCTTCGGGCGCATTTCTTTAAAATATCAAACAATATTTTTTAGCATGCCCTTCAGCTGCATGACTTTCATATATCAGATATATATATCAGAGATATCTGGATGTTTAATATTTTTCGGCGCACCCTTTGGGAGCAGTAAATTAATATATCAGAGATATATGTCAGAAATATCTTGATTTCTGTAAATTGAAAGTCTGTTTTGCAAAGTGTACTAATCATTATGAAATCTGCAGTTCATTTGAACAGCATGACAAGTTCCTGATACTTTTCTGTTTTCTCTATGAGAATTTAGTATAAGAAGCAACATGCCCTAATATTTCACAATCACATTTTTCTTACAACAGTTCTGGACATCTGGTTGATCATAAAAAGAGTGGAGGACATTCACAGCTCATTCAAAATACTGTATTCAAACTTTAGAATTGACACTTTCAAGTTCATATCTTACAACTGACATGACAACAATTTCATCAAAATACAGAATGACTGAATGTTTAAAATATACCCCAATATTTATATATATATATATATATATATATATATATATATATATATATATATATATACTGAATTATTCAATTTATATTCTACCTTTTGTTTTACCTTTGTCGCGCACAGGGGGGTCACCCTGTTTTCGAATTTTTGATTTTTTGGGGGTTTTTTGGGGGGGGTCCGCCACTTTTTGACGTCAGGAAAAAAATAATCCACCCCCCAGTCGAAGAAACTGACCAGTCCCTTGGGTCCAATCATGGATGTAAAATATATTTTTTACATCCATGGTCCAATCGGCATTGGGTCCAATTGACCAGATGTGTATCAATGAAATTGGCTCTGACATGGATTATGTGATGTTACTGAATGCCTGCCCACAGTACTTGTTGCAGTATTGTCATTGTTCATGGAAATGAGTGAGAAACAGTTTATCTACATGTCGATTCATTGCATCAATCTGTCGCTGGACAAAAACTTGAAGTTGTTTATTTACAAATCCTCCATGTTTACACCATCTTACCGGCTACTTTCACTCGGCTGAAGCTAGCAGCCAAAACCTAGCAGCCAAAACTATGGTGTGGAAGCTAGCAGCCAAAACTTGCAAGCCACTTTCCTCCTATATTTTGAAGTCAAGTGGACATCATTCTAACGTACAAGGTTCTTTGTACATGTATCAACACAAACATCATTTACTAATTAATTTCTTTGCATAAATTATCTCCATTCTAATTAGTACCTGGTATCCCAGCTAGCCTATGGCTATAAAGCACATTGCATTGTCTGCTGGAATAAAAGAAAGAGTGTGCACCCATTACACCTAGCATGTCTTACACATATACATCCATACTAACAAACCACAATTCTCTCATTTCTTAATTAATTTCTTTGCATAAATTATCTCCATTCTAATTAGCATCTATATGCTAGCCTGTGGCTATAAAGCACAATGCATTGTCTGCTTGAATAAAAGAAAGAGTGTGCATCCATTTCATCTAGCATGTCTTACACATATACACCCATTCTAACAAACTACACTTGTCTCATTTCTTAATTAATTTCTTTGCATAAATTATATTTGCTTTAATTATCACCTATATGCTAGCCTATGGCCATAGAACAGAATATAGTGTCTGCCTGAATGAAAGAAAGAGTGTGCATCCATTTAACCTAGCATGTCTTACACATATACATCCATACTAAAAAATTACACTTGTCTCATTTCTTAATTAATTTCTTTGCATAAATTATCTCAGCTTTAATTATCACCTATATGCTAGCCTATGGCCATAGACCAGAATGCATTGTCTCCTGGAGTCAAACAAAGAGTGTGCATCAATTTCACCTAGCATGTCTTACAAATATACATCTATACTAACAAACTACACTTGTCTCATTTCTTAATTAATTTCTTTGCATAAATTATCTCCAATTAATTAACATATATATGCTAACCTATGGCTATACAGCACAATGCATTGTCTGCTGGAATGAAAGAAAGAGTGTGCATCCATTTCACCTAGCATGTCTTACACATATACATCCAAATTAACAAACGACACTTGTCTCATTTCTTAATTAATTTCTTTGCATAAATTATCTTCAATTAATTAACATATATATGCCAACCTATGGCTATACAGCACAATGCATTGTCTGCTGGAATGAAAGAAAGAGTGTGCATCCATTTAACCTAGCATGTCTTACACATATACATGCATACTAACAAACTACACTTGTCTCATTTCTTAATTAATTTCTTTGCATAAATTATCTCTGTTTTAATTATCACCTATAGCCAATGGCCACAAGAATATACATGTAGTGTCTGCGTCAATGAAAGAAAGAGTGTGCATCCATTTCACCTAGAATGTCTTACACATATACATCCATACTAACAAACTACACTTATCTCATTTCTTAATTAATTTCTTTGCATAAATTATCTCCATTCTAATTAGCATCTATATGCTAGCCTATGGCTATACAGCACAATGCATTGTCTGCTTGAATGAAAGAAAGAGTGTGCATCCATTTCACCTAGCATGTCTTACACATATACATCCATACTAGCAAACTACACTTGTCTCATTCCTTTATTAATTTCTTTGCATAAATTATCTCTGCATTAATTATTACCTATATGCTAACCTATGGCCATAGAAGAGAATATAGTGTCTGCCTGAATAAAAGAAAGAGTGTGCATCCATTTCACCTAGCATGTCTTACACATATACATCCATACTAACAAACTGCACTACTCTCATTTCTTAATTAATTTCTTTGCATAAATTATCTTCAATTAATTAACATATATATGCCAACCTATGGCCATACAGCACAATGCATTGTCTGCTGGAATGAAAGAAAGAGTGTGCATCCATTACACCTAGCACGTCATACACATATGCATCCATACTAACAAACTACACTTGTCTCATTTCTTAATTAATTTCTTTGCATAAATTATCTTCAATAATTAACATATATATGCCAACCTATGGCTATACAGCACAATGCATTGTCTGCTGGAATGAAAGAAAGAGTGTGCATCCATTACACCTAGCATGTCTTACACATATACATCCATACTAACAAACCACACTTGTCTCATTTCTTAATTAATTTCTTTGCATGAATTATCTCCATTCTATTAGACTGCTTATGCTAGCCTTATATATGGCTATACAACACAGTGCAATGTCTGCTGAAATGAAAGAATGAGTGTGCACCCATTACACCTAGCATGTCTTACACATATACATCCATACTAACAAACCACACTTGTCTCATTTCACAGTTAATATTTTTGCATAAATTATCTCCATTCTAATTAGCATCTATATGCTAGCCTATGGCTATAAAGCACAATGCATTGCCTGCTGTAATGAAAGAAAGAGTGTACACCCATGTCACCTACCATGTCTTACACATATCCATCGATACTAGCAAACTGCGCTTGTCCCACTTCTTAATTAATTTATTTGTATAAATTATCTCTATTATAATGAGCATGTGCATGCTGGCTAATTGCTGTAGAAGTGAATGCATGGTCTGCTGGAACAAAAGAAAGAGTGTGCATCCATTTCACGTGCCCTGTTTTCTGCACGTACATCAATACTTACAGACTTCAAAAACCTCAACTCTTTAATTATTTTTTTTGCATAAATTATCTTTATTGTAATTAGCATCTGTATACTGGCTTGAAACAGAATGCACGGTCTGCTGGAATGAAAGAAAGAATGTGCATCCATTTCACCTACCTAGTCTTATACATATACATCTATACTAACAGACTACTCTTCTTCCATTTCTTAAATAATTTCTTTGCATAAATTATCTCAATTATAATTGGGACGTATATGCTAGTTTATGGCTGTAGAACAGAGTGCATAGTCTGCTGTGAAGTTTGTTTGTATAGATCTAAAGACACAGGACAGGCTAAGTGAAAAGGATGCACACTCTATCTTTCCAGCAGACGCTGCATACTATGTATAGCCATAGGCCAGCGATTATGTGGTAGTTAATGGAGATAATTTATGTAAAGAAATTAATTAAGAAATGCGAGAAGCCTTATTTGTTAGTATGGATGTATATCTGTAAGACATTGGTAGGTGAAATGGTTGCACTCTCTTTCTTTATTTCCAGCAGACAATGAATTCTCTTGTATTCACAGGCCAGCATATAGGTGATAATTAAATTAGAGACAATTTATGCAAAGGAAATAATTAAGAAATGAGACAAGTCATAGTTCTTAATATGGATGTCTATGTGTAAGACAGGCTAGGTGAAATAGATGCACACTCTTTCTTTCATTCCAGCAGACAATGCACTCTGCTGTATAGCCATAGGTTAGCATATATATGTTAATTAATTCGAGATAATTTATGCAAAGAAATTAATTAAGAAATGAGACAAGTCAGGTTTGTTAGTATGGATGCATATGAGTAAGACATGCTAGGTGAAATGGATGCACACTCTTTCTTTCATTCAGACAGACACTATATTCTGCTGTATGACCATAGGTTAGCATATAGGTGATAATTAAAGCTGAGATAATTTATGCAAAGAAATTAATTAAGAAATGAGAGCAGTGAAGTTTGTTAGTATGGATGTATATGTGTAAGACATGCTAGGTGAAATGGATGCACACTCTTTCTTTTATTCAGGCAGACACTATATTCTGGTCTATGGCCATATGTTTGCATATAGGTGATAATTAAAGCTGAGATAATTTATGCAAAGAAATTAATTCAGAATGAGACAAGTATAGTTTGTTAGTATGGATGTATATGTGTAAGACATGCTAGGTGTAATAAATGCACACTCTTTCTTTCATTCCAGCAGACATTGCATTCTGCTCTATGGCCATAGGCTAGCATATAGGTGATAATTAAAGCTGAGATAATTTATTCAAAGAAATTAATTAAGAAATGAGAGCAGTGAAGTTTGTTAGTGTGGATGTATATGTGTAAGACATGCTAGGTGTAATAAATGCACACTCTTTCTTTCATTCCAGCAGACAATGCATTTTGCTCTATGGCCATAGGCTAGCATATAGGTGATAATTAAAGCTGAGATAATTTATGCAAAGAAA
>LD345952.1:0-42644 GCA_001465055.1 Ptychodera flava
TATATATATATATATATATATATATATTTGTGTGTGTGTCTATGTGGTCTATGTATATGCGTCTTTGTGAGCAATTCTTACAGTGTATTCAGACCATCTCAATATTTTCATTCACAGGCACTTTTTCGTTCAAGGTCTGTGTATTTTAAATGCCGATGTTTTTAATATTTCTGCAGATTTATAGAGTTGTATGGAGTCAGTAAGGTTTTACAAAGTATTGCTGTTACGTGACTACATTCACATTAAATAGTTAGAGGTTACGTAAGCAATAATGGACGAAAGCAGAGTGCAAAGTTTGCTTTGGTCCTTTATTGGCCGGGGGTACATTATTGCTATTATTTTAGTTTTGGTGTTGAAATGCTGGATAATCGGATACATTATAAGTAATAATTTGATGGTATGACGTCACAAAATTCACGGGTATTGACAAAGCTATAATATAATGGAAGTTACATTCTACATATTTGATTTTTTTTTTCACTACGAATCATTTCACAGCCGTCTGTCGATAAACTTTCAGTTTGTACTTTTAGTTTTAACCATTGTACAGAGAAATCAAGATGATTTGTCTCTTGCATGACAAATACTTATTGTATAAATAGAGGGCGAAATTACAGCACAGTAAGATAGGTTTCTGTGAACACTAGTTGATAGTCACATTCTATGATTGAAAAGAATGCTTATCGTCATGATGCATAATTTTCATACAAAAGGATTTATTAATGTAAATATTTTTTCTTCAGTCGAAGTTCTATTTCTTTTGAGATTTTGAAATCACAGTTCTTGGCATTCTATTGTCGCCAGAAGTTTTGAAGACATTCTATTAATTTTTCAAATTCCGTTCTTCCAAATCTTTATGAACGTATCTGTATATTACCAAAAAGCCTCTTTCTAAGTTATGTGTTGGCCTTGTTTTAGAAATGAAGATTTATTTGTCTGTAAAATTGTGTACAATCAATAATTTTTAAAGTAAAGGAGTCTTGTCTTTGATAGCTTGTAAACATGTAACGATTGAGGATGTGAAATGTTTAATTAAACATGTTAAAGACTCGTTTAATACAAAACGACACTTTAAATCCAAAAGTTAGATTACATGCACATACAAGTCAAACACACAAATGAAACAGGAATACATCTTTATATTTCAATATATCAGGGTATTTTTTTAAAACTGCAAGTCGAACACTACCGATATTCAAATAGTAGCAAATATTTAACCACATCTGTTCATATCAAGTGTACCGGTAGACTGTATTTTTGTTAATAAAATCCTTTGAGATTTATTACAAAATGCCAGAAAATAACGCGTTGTGTTTTTAAAATTTGATTTCCGACAAAAGACGTTATTTGTGATTGATGTGAAAAGAGAGAGAGAGAGAGAGAGAGAGAGAGAGAGAGAGAGAAAACACTTTTTTCTCAATTAGAGAGAGTACTCTTTTTCTCAAGGTTTGCATCCATCAAAATGAAATGCTAAATCTACAAATGTAGTTCATCGACTTTGACCATAACGTGTCATTCTATGAATGCATGGCTTTTGAATACTTTCTCTGGGTTGCAAATGTATCGTCTAGTTAGATAGGTCTTCTCCACTCATCAATAATAGATTTTGAATTTTTATTTATGGAAAACTTTGACGAGTTTCCCAATCACACATCATTGATAAGCAACCGGCAATTTCATAATACTCGATCAAACTTTAAAAAATTGTAAAACTTTTGCAATTCTTGAATAGTATGCTACGACCCCTGCAAACAATGATTGACAGTAGTTAGATTACCGGTGGAAGAAGCCTACATACGATGTAAATATACATATGGTGTAAATCAATCAAATTCTCAGCAGGTGCAGCTCTCGGTGTATGACGATGAATATTTGGGGGGTAATACCTAAAACTGCGATAAAAATGTCACGAAACTTTTTCCTAGAAACACAGAATTTCTTATAACGGAAGCGATGTTGCTAAATTTTAAAGCTTTCCTTAGGTCGTCAACTCTTACCAAAACACTATATTCCTGAATACTAAACGTATTCTATGTGTAAGGCTAATAACAACTTGCAAATAAATTTTTAATAATGTTCCTTTCAATTGCTACGCTATTTATTTCAATTTTTCCCTGTAAACAAGCCAAATTATTGTAACTAATTATCAATGCATACTATTCTCGTACTCCTCATGTTTATAAATCATTTGAAATCAAGTTGGAGATAATTTAGCTCAAGTGTTGTTTAAGTCGGATGTAAACGACTACGAAATAGGAAGTGAAACCAACATGAAAAATGACTTCTAAGTAGGAATTTACTTTGTCCTGTTTGTTACTATCAGTTTTATAACAATATGAAGCAGATATCAATTAGACACACGACAAAGCCGTCTATGAAAAATTTTTCGTCAGAATTTTGTTTCCGTTAGCACCGAGCGAATTATTTCTTCTTCATCTGGTATGGGAATTGTATTCTCTTGCCAAGAGTAGAGACAAACGTGATAGAAAAGATAACTGGCACACACACAATTAAGAAATCAAATGTTGCGCAGAAATAGTAATAGGTTTATTGTACACTGAATATTCCAAGCCTGCGCAAGGTTACGAAGTGTATAATAATTCTATCGTTTTCGGGATGTTTCCTAGCGTGAAAAGAAATGCTTATAACGATCGGCTGGCAGTTGATATTTTTATGGGGCAAGGACAGTATATATCTTGGTCAGCGTTAGCAGGAAGAGGATAATCTGGGGATTTTCCTGATTAGGAGTGTAGAAAGCAAACGAGCGGGAACTGACATCGTTCATATCGTATTGGCAGGGCATAATACCTATTGTTACACTTTCCTCTCGATGTTTATCTTGTTCAAAAATTTTACAACATCATTTTTAACAACTAGTCCCATCTTTTGCTCACATTTTCTCGGCTGATTACCTTGCCTAAAGTAACATGGCGGAATGATATGTCCAGCCAATGTGACCCTACAGCTGGGGCTGTTTGTGCTTGCATTATAAAGCAATGGATCAGCTTCGCCAATCAGAATTCTTCACCGGTGAATAGTTACTGAAACCAACAAGTAATTGGCTGTGGTGTTGTCACTCCAAACCGCGGTATACGCAAAGAATAATATCAATGTCTTCTTCCAGTTCCGATCTTGACACTGTAGCTTCTTTACGCTTGGTTTTATTATCATCGGTATTGAATATTGCATTCTGCGAGACAAGAGCAGAAGGTAAGCCATTCTATGGTAATTATAGTGGTCACTTTTCAGTGTTCGAGGTATGGGCGTCGATCGTTCTCTTTTGTATGGGCACAAAGTCCCCTGTGATCTATTCCGCTATCTATTCTTGGACTATGCGCCTCATAGACGTGTCTTTTTCTCAGGCATATGTGCACACGTCTATGAGGCGCATAGTCCAAGAGCGGAAAGATAACATGTGACTGTGGTATGGGGGTCTGTGTTTGCTTGAGGAAAATTTGACGAACTGGATGCTTTCTTCATTGAATGTAAGCTAATTACCAGAGAATTCTAATGCCGTTGATGTTTTCATTATACACTTACAATTTTATTAATTATCAATGAATTAAGGAGTATATGTTTGTTTCTAAGACTGATATTTTAGAAACCTACTTATGTGACTGCGCGATGTTCTACTTACAGGAGATAAATTGCTATCTGAGTCGTTGCGGCACATCGATGGAGAAGTTCAAAAATTTGAAAAAGAACCCCGGCCTGGTCTTCTGGCTAGTATATTCACCAAATTAAATCAAGTTTTTACTTGGTATGTGCATTTAGTAATGGAAAATCGACCTCTGATTTAGAATGAGGAGAGATAAATATCATGAAAGTGTGCCTTGTACATGCTGAAGAGGAAAGTATCAGAGATGAAAATTGAGAAATCGCAAGATATATTGTACCATGTATTTTGTTTTTCTTCCTTTAGGAGGAAAAATCCGCTATGAGTCTTTCACCTGATGATAACAAAGTTGACGGGAAGTTTTCAGTTGGAGGTAGTATTGTACAGCAACATATTTTGTTGTTGATTTTCCATCCTTGTTTGTTTCAATGCTTTAGATAATAGTCTTCATCTCAGTAACATTTTCCTTGCCGGATGCTATCGGCATGCAAGAGGGAGATACACCAGAAAGCACAGATAAATTGACCTGAATTGTAAAATTTAAATTCATGACTTTATATGGTTGCAATAATACTGTAATCCCATTAGAACAGAAATCACGCAAGTTTCACTAAATAGATTTTACACCTATTATCCATAGGTAGTATAACATTCAATATTTCAGAGATCTTCTGTCAATATGTGTGAACATATTGAAGTAAAGTGACGCACATCTCTGAAGTAATGATTGTTATTTTATAAACAACGTAGCCTTGCAATCTTTGAATGAAAACAAAAAAAGCTAACAGACAAGGTATTCTAACATTAGAATTTTACGTTTAAAATGATAAAACTTGTTTAAAACATTAATGTTTGAGAATCGTTTGCATTTAAGCTAGCGCTAGGTTAGTACATTTGGATAAAAATCTTATCATATGAATTTAGAAATGTAGCTCAAACATTGGAGTATGCAAATCTCATAGATTTTATCTTAACGCTAGTACGTCCTGCCGAGAAAGTTGCTCGTAAGTTTGAGAGCTACGATAAAGTACGTTTTGATAAAGAGTTGTTTGATCAAATAATATACCATTGCTGAAAAATTGCAGAAGGAAAAGATGGATGTTATCATCTCTCAGAACCGACCAAATATATCTGAAACTGATTTCATTTGCTTTAATGTGAGATTTTTCACTTTTTCAGAGTCCAGGAAACATTGTAATGACAAACTCGGTTTATGCAGAGCAACAAAGTAACTTGCTGGGTCGCTTTATTTTTGATTATACAGACACCAATGAACTCTACTCGCATAGATTTGCTCCATGTGAGAACATTGGTGTCTGTTTGCATCCACTTTATGCATGCTACATTTACAGGACAAATTAATTTTCCTTCTTTAACAGGCTTAGGGGCAAAAGTCGAAAGATGTGGCAATATTCTTACAGCAAAAACAGCACGATCAAATGTTGGTAGCCATTGTGATTTGTGCTTCATTGACTTGGAGTAGACTGTAGAATCTCTGAAATGCAAACCAAATCACAAGTTCTCAAGACAACATTACTAAGAAAAACAATCCCTCTGGTATATGAATAGCATCGAAATAAAATTGAAGAGTTGATTAGTGCTTTGGAAGCCCCCCACAGTTCATTAAGACCGTAGAGGAGAACGAGGTAGCAAAGCAATTAGCACAAGCTAGGGAACAAAAAACGAGTTAGATAAAAAGGTTGGAGAGCTGAATAAAGCTGCTGAAGTTAGTGAATCTCAGCAAAATGAAATTAAAGAAGAAATTAAAGTCAATATTAGATAAAGAGCGCCAGGTAAGACTAGAAGAGTTAGCTGGTGGCGACAGAATGGCAACAAATAAAAGGTATTGAGAACACTTGTCGTAAAGACAAAATAAAATACCTGGAAGAAAAACTTACTGGATGCATGCAGATGAAGAAAATGAAGATGAAGAAAATACGGTTTTAGAAAATGGAAAACTGAAAGATAAACTCGACAACGTTACGAAAGAAATGATGAATCTTGAAGATAGGGTAGAAGATATGGTTGTAAAGGAAGGGAACAAGATACAAGAGGAGCTGGTTAATACAAGAAAAGAAATTCTGGATTTGCATACAAAGTTCACGATGAGCACAAGTTATGATTTCAAGAGATTACCGACTGCCTATTCGAAAATATTAAATATTTAAAGATTTAATCGTAACTGAAAAACCTACAATCAAGCAAAGTTACACTCACATGAACATTGCGTAAGAACAACACACGTGAAAAACCTATTCAGGCAGGCTCTCAGACGTTTTCTCTTGTCAAATTTCCTCTCTTAAAGTTCATCTTTAAACACTCTGAAACATGCTCCGACACAAGTTCATATACAACCGCGGCAAAGCAAGTGCATAGATAACTGATTGTAATACAAACAGAAACTACGATAGCAACAAGTACTGGAAAACTTTAAAGTATAGAAGCGGCATCTTTATTTTACTGATAAAGAGCTAATAAACCACAGGGTGCTTGGTTTAGATACGAGAAGTCTCCTTGCCAAACGTAAATATAAGAAATCAACTCGGCATGGACTTCCTGAAGACAGTACCATTTAACGCCACCCTGCTGAGATTTCTTACTGACAGCGACAAAGTATAGATAAACAAGGCGAAGTTAGACTACATATTAATTACTATTAGTGTTTGTATTACAATCAGTTACCTATACACTTGCTTTGCCGCGGTTGTATTTTTATCACAATCATATTATAGATACTTTCTTCAATGCTGGCCGCTTTAATTATAGAAAAATTGTATTTAATTTATTACAACAAAGCATACTTTCACTTCCACACTTTACAACTAGGTAAAGAATATTTTCAAACAACGAGTTGCTAATTCGCAATATATATTTTACTACTCTCACATTAGCATTGTTAATTGACCAAATTGTAGACCATACCCACCAGATTGGATGGATGATAGGATCCGTACTTGTAACTTTTGATGATTCTGTTTTTTTGGTTTGGCTTTTTTTTTAATATTTTTTTCTGTCAATTTCGAGTTTGTTCTACTCCCAAACATGTTGAAACACTCAACATGTATTGTGTCAATATATGTTAACTGTACTGTTATTGTTTTCATTTGAATTCTATCAAGTCCGGAATATTTTCAACAATGACGATTCACTTTACATGTGTACAGGCTGAGACGAAAAGATCAATACTGTGTATCACAAAATACGGGAGTGGAATAAGAAACTAAAGTGTTGGCATTATAATAAGATTAGAGGAGAGCATCATCTAAGTTTACAGCTATTTGTTCTGAACCTCGGTATCATGCCTAATATTAAATGAGAAAACCTCATTCACTGATGATGTCCACAATCAGCCATTTGTCGGCAACTGAGTAGCTAATACAGTGAGTCAGCAACGATCATGTGATCAGTCGCGTGTTTACCTGTTTTATCATCAGCTTGGTTCTCGATCATATACGTTTTATATATTTTATGTTTGGTACAGTTTGTTTTGTACCAGTACTTTTTCACCGTTTTCAATTTTTACGCAACGTGTGATTGACGTTTATGCAAATTGCATTGAGTAGAATATGATCATTACATTTACAGAACATATATTTGAAGATTATCTGTTGCACGTCTGGCACTCAAACAAAAAAAATTATGAACAGTGGGTTTGATGTTGCGCCTAATCCCTCAAGTATTTGCAGCCAATCATGGTGCCTTCATTAGTAACACATCAAAACATATTAAAACACTGATACAAAATTATCTTTTTCTTTTCTTTCAGAGGGCAAATGGGAACCTTATCCTGTTAGGATAAAGTTCGCCCGTTAGATTATGAATTGAAATAAAAAATGTCGTGCATGAGTCCGAGTCTGAGCGATGAAAAGGACTCAATTGTGCTCAGTTGTTCTAACTGTTACATTGGCTTTACGGATAGAGTTACGGTTTTCTCACACAAGGATCAATGGTTCAGCTGTCATTATATTTTGAATGTCACATTAAGTGCGCTGCACATTTCAGACATTCTAACATCTAGACTGTATTTTATCATAGGTTTACGAATTGGTCAAAGCATAATTTACACAATCTGTCTCACAGTCTGTCTGCCAGTATCGAATTGGTCAAAGCATAATTTACACAATCTGTCTGTCAGTCTGTCTGCCAGTATCTGTCTTTGTGCATTATGTCTGTCTCTGTGTCTCTCGTTCTGTCCTCCAGTATGTATGACCATTGATGGCCATATACCGTAACACACTGTGCAACTTCGTGGCGTCGATTGTAGATCGTTTTATGCCAGAACGTTATGTTGTTCAAGTCAATGCATGAACTTCTGATGTAACCTGTAAATTAATTTTATCCGATGAGAGCGCCTCAACATCGTCAAGCTTTTGTGGTAAGAAAGATATCGGTACGGCGCTGCTAAGCATTGGCATTGTCTATATTTCCGTCGTGCAAAATATGCTTCATTTGTAAAATGAAAAGACTGGTCAGGAGCATACACATTTTTAAGACAAAGTCATAACATATTTGAATAAGCGCATTGTTCACCAATGCACAATGCCTTTAAAGATAATGTTACATTCTGAGCAGACAAAACCAAGTTTATCAAACTTTGAATGCATTTTGTTTCAAAAAGATCACATTGCTATGATAGGAAAAGACTGTATTTGTCCCGATCACGGGAAAACAGTCTGAACAAAGTGGTGAACGCCTCATACTGTTATACTTGATTTATTTTTCGTTCCTGTGAGAAAAAATCTTCGTAATGGTTAATGCTTGATAAATTGCAACAGTTGCAGTGATAGGTGGTGCCGTATTTCGTGTGTGTGTGCAGGATCCTAATGGGGTGCTTAAAGCAGTTCTATGAACACTGCATTACAGGTCTAAGAGGATTACCGAAATTATACTAAACATGCCTGTGGCCTTCTGATGTCACATTAGGTCGGCAATCATAACTACTCAACCTAAGTGGCCAATTTCACATCCTTTGAAATGATCGTAACTTCTGATTAATTCTTCTGTGGGCTCTTTCGTCTGATCCTTTCGAACCTTTATCTTACAATTTTATTACCTTCCAAGGAATAGAAGCCGTCGTCGTCATAGTTATCAGTCACTCAGTTTGCTACACAGACACATGAAATGGCGGTTGGACCGGCCGGCTGAGATGCAAACCTATATCGGGTAGAAAAGTTAATCGATTTGTACATCATAAGAGTATCTTGCTTTGTCGACACGCCTTTTAGTTTTTGCTATATATATATAATACGCAGGACACTCTTTGACCGTAATTGTGTTAGACTACGCTCCTCCAATAATTAACTTTCCGCTTATATAGAGCAAAACAAAGATATTCGGAGATGTACATACAAATAATGCAAAATCCAACTCCAGCAAACAAGTGTATTTCCTTTAACATGCTGTCAGGATTTAGGGACGGTAAGCCGGATTTTTGATTTGTCATAAATGGTGTGCAACCCAGCAAAAAGCAGTAAGCTAATAATTTCATAAAATATCTGTGACTTTTAAAAATGCGTCGTAGACGTTAAGGGTCTCAGATGGTCTAGCCGTAAGGTCGTTGTACAGGAAACAGAAATATTTTAGTCCGCCTCATTAAGGGAACTTAATTAGATTCTCTCGCAATTTCTTCAGAAGGATCAAAGGTTATCAAACCAAGTTATCAAGTCAGATTGGCATTTACCTATATGCACTGTGACAACGGGCTCAACAGTATCATGTAATCTGTGTTAATTTTGTAACAAAAGAGACTGCTTTGTTGTTTGCATCTTCAAACAATCGTCAAGAAAATTATGGATGGTCATGTTTTAATATTTTGAAATAATGATAAATATTCATCTGTTTGTTGATAGTCTGAAACGGTAGCAAGTCACGTGACAAGTTATAACATAAACCCGCCTGTACGTACATATGCATATGTGCAAATATCTTTGTATGCATGCATTGTATGCGAAAGTACAAGTACTTATGACTGTACAGTATATCATATTTGACATATAAATTAATGTAAACCGACCTTGTGAAATATTGGGGCCGAGATGTTAGATGCCATGAAAAATGACATTACACAATAAATAGGGGAACAACAGTCAGAAGGCAGGAAGTATCTTGGTAATTTTGAACAAAACATACTGGCAGAAGAAAACGCAGAGCCTGTGCCCTTTAAATATATGCAACAAATAAAATCGTTCAGCTTACGGACTCCAGATAATATGTGGCTGTCACGAAAGAGACCTGTAACAGCTCAACGATACAGGTGATGGGAAAAGAGAGAGAGAGAGAGAGAGAGAGAGAGAGAGAGAGAGAGAGAGAGAGAGAGAGAGAGAGGGGCAAAGAGAGAGAGAAGGTCGGCAAAGAGAAAGAGACAGAAGACAAACGTCAGCTAGACACACAAGCAATGACAATGATAGTGGTATCGTGGTTGAAGAAAGTGAAGGAAATGAAAATGTAAATATATGAGGGCAAAAGCATTTACGAATGCACTCATAATAGAACTGTTGGCAGAAAAACAAAGTACCACTTTAATACTGCACTAACCTGAACTTACATCCCTGTATTGGCTCTATTCTTTGTTTTAGCGTGTACGGAAAATACATGTCTTCTTCAGCTGCCCTTACATATGGAAATAAATATGTCCCACAATAAAGAGACGTAATTTCTGTTAAATTGTCATTAATGTTAACATAATTAAGGTTATGAAAGAATGGTAAAGTTTACTTTAAATAATTTATTTTAAGGATCTTATTGGAAGGCTAGCAGTGGGGTGAAACAGCTTCACAAACATGCACATTTAAACGTTAATCTCTTCAACTTTTATTATTCCCAGTTCATGCAGTACAAACTTCAGTGTATAGCGCCCTCTTTCTTTGTCCATCTTTATTTTGACAAGCATCGTGGTAGCCGTTTAAGAAGGAAAAGGCCACTTGAAATTGGTTACTAGTAAACTTAGAAGAGGCGAGAATCTCATGCAGCCGACACATTCCCTTGTGAGGGTACATTACACGCCCTCTGTAGTCGATAGATTTTGGGCTGCGTATTGATACACGGCTCTGCTGATATTGCGACAATAGGTCTATATTTGATTCGACATCAGAGTGTCGCAAGTTCTTGTATAATTTTGATATTGCTCCTCGGGATAAAATTGAAATGTCTACAAATGTTGTTCTTTCAGTACTTGTCTCGCTCGTTTTGCAATTACATCCTTGACCAATGCACATATAGGCTGTCGCCATGTCGGGCGGTAAAAGTGCCGATTCTTTGTAAAGAAAATCGATTACATTCTCAACGTGAACAAAAGTGTCGTCTGTCACTATCATCAAATAGTCCGGGGCACCACAACTGTAGGCCCAATCTATTGCAAACTTGTGTCTAAGGAAGAAATTGTTGGAAGGGTCCTCCTCTTGAAAATTTCCCTGGATGATATCCTGTTCGGCGTGGCTTTCATTGACGATAAACCTTTGCATATCCACATCGTTTGTCTTGCCCATGAGGAACACTACATCTGTATGTTTTCCATTCACAAAGTCCCCGCGACTTGTCCACGACAAGCGCGCCATCATCCTGTCATTGTAGCGTGTTGGCATTGTGATGACGACGATGAGGAGAAACAGTTCGGTCTGTTCACCTTGCAGACAACCTTCCGGTGAGCGTTTGTTTTGATTTGCCCATGATGTGTCTGTTTGTCCTAGGGTCACGGTAGCATTAGTTTTTCCTCCTAGACATCCGCACTCAGATGGCCTTTCGCGGCATTCTTCCAAATGCGTCCAACTGTAGAACATCTTCATGGGCTCGAAGCCATGTGACGTCAAACATTTACTCAGTGCGCATGCGTCTTTGTACACCTGTCGTCTGTCAAAAAGTTTGTGCGGTGTGGGTGCTATTCCGATGTTTGCCAAGAGAGCGCCCACATAAACGTCTTCCCATGGAAATATGGAGGATTTCAGCGATGCTTCATACGCCTTGATGACAACATCTGCCGACATGACGTAGGCGTGCCCATCATTGTAAGGCGGGTAAGTTGAATCCCGCCATGCCTCACTTGGTGTAAACCATTTGCTGCGGGGCTGACGGATAGGTTGAGTCGCCACTTTTGTGTCCCCAAGGTAGAATGAGCTCCTTGGAGCCGTCATTAACAGCTGCACCATATTGTCAACGTTGACGAATACGTCTGAATCGATTTTAATGACGTAGTGTGCATTTCTGCAATAAGTAGCCGCCCATTTCAAGAACATTACTGTTTTCAAAGTCAGATTTTTATAGCTCTCGTTGATTTTCCACTGTATTATGTCAGAATGGCTTGCATTCTCCTCTTCAAGTTGTCTCTGGTTATCATGTTCATGGCCGAGGATAAATACAGTTATTGCTTTGAGTGGACCAGCATTATGGAACTTCTTCGCCCATGTTGAACGAATTACTTGCCTTGCTTGTATATCTTTAGCACGGGATATAACACCAACTAATATATTTAATTTCCCTGAATTGTCGAGTTTATCACTGCATCGAGTTTCATGATTGATCAAGTATTCGTAATCCAGATGATGCAAGGGATTATGTTCCGCTTCCAGTTGCCCTCGATTTGCCAGGGCTCGGTGCAAGGGCAGCGCATTCGAGATTCTCCTCTTGCTACCCTGGCACAGGAAGGGGCTCCATTCGTTCACACTCCTCCAGTATCTGTACATCATGTCGTTGTTGTGAAGCATGTAGCGAGATGTTATAGCGTGTCTTAAGTCACAAATGTCTCTCATCTGACCGTGGCTGTCAAACCCAGGATGATGCAACATGCGAACTTCAAGCTTTGTCAGCAGTGTACTGATGAAGATTTCTTCAGACGTGTGTGTCGGTCTGTAAGTCATATTCAAAATGGCCCGCGTCACGTCGTAGGAGAGCACATACGCATGCGTGTCAATGTAACTACTTATTGACGTTATTTCAAGAGAATCGACTAGCCACTCGCTTCCTTTCCTCTTAAGCGGTTTGTCTTCAGGTTCTTGAACATAACCCAGGGCCAACTTGTCCTGTGGCAGAACCTGAACGACACCAACAAGATTTGTTGGGAAGAAAAGAACGTCATCCTCCAGTTTCATTATGAACTGTGCGGTATGGCAATATAACTCTGCCCATTTCATCGCGGCCAATGTCACTAGCACATCATTTGACCCCTGATAGTCTACAAGGACAATATCAGCAAATTGTTTGTTTTCGATTTTACTTTCTAAGACAGCCACTTTGCTGTCTGTACTCTCCACAAAAAACATTGTGACTGCCTTGTTAGTCTTCATTTGGTAAGAGTTAGCCCACGTTTCCCTGATTGCGTACCTCTGAGCTACATTTTCTGGGTTACTTATTACCATAACCAATAAGAAAACCTCTCCAGTGAGAGCTGTCTGCGCACATCGGTAGCTAGGATTTTGAACAAAAACTACAGGTTGTTGCTGCACTATGTAATTATTATCTTCTTCATTAGCCCCACATACATTTCCGTACAGCGTTAGAGTGCTCCAATAGTTTCTAATCGTTGAGGGATAGAGAGAAGCGACCGACAGCGTCTCAGTAAGGTCACACACAAACTTAGTTTCTCCATTAGGATCGACGAGGGCGCTGTCTTCAAACTCTACCGTCCGGTTTTCAAGCAGTATACCAATGTAAATATCTTCCACTGGAAACAAGGGATGTTCTAACGCTAATTCGTAAAGGTTTATTGTAATATCGACTGTAAACAGGTATGTTGGATATTCCAAAAACGCCGGGTATCGTGGGCTGGGCCAGACATCATCTGAAATATAAGCCTTCTTTAGGGGATTTCGCTCAGCCTTTAAACCAACACGAACACTGCCGTAAACGAGAGTGGTATCCTTTAATCCGCTAAGAGTTTTATAAAGCACCGTTGGCTGAAGGAAAGTAGAGTCACTGGTTTTCAAAACGTATTTTGAGTTTCTGCAATACAGAGAAACCCATCGGAAAATGGCAATTGCTTTTATAACTCTGTTTTCAGTGACGTCATGGAATTGTGCTTGGATAATGTCACCGTGTCTTGCGTTCTCTTGCCTGACATTAAATTCCGTCGTCTTGCTTCTGCTTCGGCCGATCACAAATAGCAGTAGAGCCCCCGGATTCTCCACCAATTGTCTTCCCCAGGTTTGTCGAATGGCATCTCTTTGCACAACGTTCTCGGGAGTTGACGTCACTAAAACTACTATGTCAACTTTGTCACTCTTATGACAGAGATGTGGATTGTGGAGTACAAAGTCTGTATGGCTTACAATGATATTAGTGATGTTCGTTTGCGATATTCTCTGTTTCCCTCGATTGGAGAGAGCATGCACATCCAATGCGTCCTCTTCATCATACAAATCTATGTTTACGTTATCAAGAACCTCAAGTTCATCGGTTTCTTTTTCTGTTTCACTGACGTTAACACTTCCCTTGTTTACAAGGGTGTCTCTTTCTTTCAATTTCTCGTTGTTGCTTTCCGATAATTGAAACCTATCACCGACTTTGCCCACGAATTGTCTGTGTAGAATGAGTTTTGCTTCGGACAGCACGCCGCTGCCAAACTTCCCTCTGTACGAAGCATTTGTTGAAGACTTGTTGACGTAATAAAACAGAAGGACGAAGTTCAGTAGCAGTAGCAGTAGTAGGTAGATCAACTTAAACGCGAGCTTCGTTTTCTTGGAGCGAACTCTAAAGGTCATTGTCCTACTCGATCATCGGATAGTTCTCTGTAAAACAAAGATATTACAGTGTTAGTTTCAGTCAATCTTTCATGAAGACGTTTTATGATTTCAGCATAATTTTGAAGCTTCAGTTTCGGAATTAGGACAGCTGTTGAAAAGATCGAGTGCAACAGGACCGAACGCATAAAAGTATGCTCACAGACGATGGTTTTACCGAGGAATAGTTTTAAATTTGATCAAATGTAATGACATGTCGAAGAATGTTGGGTGTTAAAAGATTAAAAGGATACTTTATAAAAAAGCCGTTCATTGACGAGTCATATGAACTGCACCAACACAGTCTCAAGCTGAAACATTTTTTAAAACCAACGTCTGATTCCCTTACAAGCTCTTCGCAATGTAGAGAATATAACGAGTCAAATTAGCAGCATTCATATGTGTATATGTTTGTGAGTGTGTGTTTTTGTGTGTGTGTGTGTGTGTGTGCTGTCTCTATTTGTTTATCTGTCTGTGTGTCTGTCTGTCTACTTGTGTTTTTGCCTGTGTTCCATTACGCTCTTTCCCACTTCATAATTTTCAGATCTGTTTGACAACAAAAATGTTGTTTTCGTCGAAGATCTACTTAAAGTCCTATATAAAGCAAACTGCTGGTTACAACAATAAAAAAATTACACAGCCCGGCTGCAGTCATCGTGTCGCCTACTTAATCCTACCCTACCTCTGAACTGGTAAACACAACACATCAAGCTTCGGCATGTACCACCTGTTCCACATGTTCAAGCAAACGCAAAATTTTTGTAGTTGAAGAGTTCGTTTTCACACTGTTCATCCAGATACATTACAGTAAACTACCGTTTGCCGATTCATGTCCTCCGTCAGGAAGCTATCGTTTTACAGCCTTGGAGCACGACGGAGAACGATCCTTTGCCACCAGCGACGCAATGTTACATGTAGCTTGTTATTCAGCGTACCAAATGGAATCGCTCTCTCCCTTAGCGATGAAGTTGGCTGGATTTGATAAATTGCCAAAAACGATACCGCGCATGCGGTTTAGAGCGATTACAATGTTTGGCAGACTGTATTTTTAGTATAGTACGGGCGTCATCTAATCCCTCTCTTTCGAAATTGCCATGTTACACGGCCTCCACTGACTATCATTACGTCCCCTAAGTTGGTATTAAACATTCTCCCGTACCCTGGTGATGGAGACATACTGAATCCCTTTGAACACCTTTCATACACAACTTAATCTCATTTTGTTTTTCATTCAAAACGTCAACCTTTGTGCGTACATTAACCAACCTGCCAACAGTTTCATCGGTACAGTGACCAGTCGACTGAAATATACCTGAAGGTGAATTTCAGATATTTTTTGGATTATTTCTCCAAACTACACAACTTAACAGCACACTTTATAGACACGTTTTATTCCTCTTGATAGTTTATCATCACACCCACCAGATATTCCGCCAATGTCACAGTACGTCTTGTGTCACTCTATGAACTGGAAATAACAAAACTCTACCTAGACTTTTTCAAAGTGTTTGTATGTCGATTTCATCGACTGCTCTAGGCTAGCGCTTTTTAAAGTCATATGTGTAATCCCTTTGCACATGATTCACATAGATCATATAAATTGACAGGCCAATAGGATATATGGAGTTTTCTTCTGATTGCTCACTGAATGCAATGCTTGCCTTCTATGTAACTCATACTAGTACCTATCAACCTGCCTATCTCTGAGCATCGATTGATTTTCCTCTGCTATCTGTCTCAATCTGCCATATATTATATCTCTCAATGGCAGCGGCGTCGTAAGTCTCATGTGTCAAGGGTTGAACAATGGATGAGTGGTCAACGATTAATAAAAATGTCATTTGAAATTCTGGAGTCAACAAATATCATAAAACCCTCCATATGCAAGGGACCTACTCACACAATCCTTTAATTTCAATCAATAACAAAAGCCAATTAACTTTTTTTACTTCATAATGTTTAAGTAAATGCAATTTTATAGCTTCATGCCATATATCATATATTTTGTGTCGTTTTTGTCACTGCTAAACAACAGTAAACAGCAGATATTCAATTAACCGCTGCTGGCATGCATTATATCTGTGTAAAATATCTGAACTTAAAATATATTTAAGATTGCTATTCTAGATCGTTGCAATCACATTCTACACATTTAAACGCTTCTCTATAGTGTGATAGTCGTCATGTATTTTCCTAATATGTCATGAGGTAACAGGAGATAGGAGTCTTACAGGCGGGCTATTTGTGTGTTAGCAGCGCATCGTCCGTTTACGCCATCTCCGGCAAATTTCTCAGAGATTTCATCCGGATTTCACAAGTTTGTATGTTACAGACAAAGCTCTACCCAAAGCATCTCATATAGCCCTGTCAGAAGCTATGCGCCGCTGACAAGAAAATGGCATTTGTCAACCAGACATGTCTCCTAAGCTGACCTCTAGGTCAGGAAATCGATTGGTTCTACTCCATTACGGAGGAATTTGACCTCGTTGCAGCGAATAACCTCACCTCTCTTGTATATCTCTATGGTGCAATGTTTTCATGTACCACACTAGCAGACGTCGCTATATGGATAGAATATGTCGTCTTTAAGCCTGACCTTTGACCAAATGTAAGATTTACCCAAATTCTCAAAACTGTAGCTTTCCTAAATGGCGATTATTTTATGGTTAGACAGTGCTCAATTTTAGGCTAAAGATTATTCCCCATTGCATTCAAAATTGATCTTACTAACTAACACAATATTTCAATCAGCATTACGCTTCGCATAATTGACTGATACTAATATTTGGATTTCCTCAGTGATAAAATAAGAATTACCTGAAGTATATCACTTGCAAGGAGAGACACCGCTTCCATGGTCGTGTGATGATCTAATGCTAAACTTGCACTGGAAACTTGCCCGTTTAAATCATTTTACAGACTTTCGTTGTCTTAAATGTGACTTGAAATGGTCACATTTCAAATGAGATGAAAATTACTAGAGTAAAATGCACACTTCCTGTTACGTTGATCTTGCTATTGGCGATCCTAGAAACTTTTCAATAAAATCGCAGTCATTGTTTTCATGCTTAAAGGTTTGATATAGGTCAGGTGTAGCTCATTGACAAACGTACCATACGTCATTTTAAACCTTATCGACAATATGGTGGCGGAAAGCCTGTACCAGCATCATGTAATATTCGCGTCGTCGTCGTAGTTACAACCGCATGGTGCCCTAAAAATAGAGGTTTAGTTACACATAATTATGTTCCATCAGCTGATCATTACGGGTAGCGTCTATGTCACGTGATAACCAGACGTCATGTACGTGTAGCACAAACGTTCAGAGCGGCAACGACAATTCTACACCTAGTAATTGTGCTTTTGACACGCAACCCGTTAAGTACAATTCTAATCAGCAAACATCTTTGATATCAGAATATTTCGCAGAGTTTGCACCGGTACAAGCAGTACTCGTTATTATTTCGCGACATCCACGAAATGTTGAAATCTCATTCCACTTTTTGATTTGACAAGATTTTCTGAAACCTAATTGTATAAAATATCTGCAGATTTAATTCGAGGGTAGAACGGAGTTTAAAAAAAGTCGTCACGTAAAAAAAATTATTTTTTCTCAAAAAGTACGTACACGCGGTAAGCGCTTGTTTCTTAAGAACATATGCAGCAAAATCGATTGGAACGCACAACTAAACAAAAAATTTTACACGTAAGCATGTACACCACTGCGAGCCGTTAGGTGTGCGTGTAATTACATTTAAGGTAGAATGCGCCTCGGGTAAAGATAGTCAGACTCTCAAATTTCTACATTTCTTTTCTGATCTACCACTTGCGGGGGCTCTTTTAAAGCTCTTGGAGAAAGAAAGTCTTTCACGGTCTTGTTTTTTTGAAAAGCCAAAACTTAATTTTTCCCCAAAGATTTAGCACTGTAATGGCAGCCATTTTGAATTTCAAATATCGCCGAATGTTGGGTAACTTGTTTCACTAGTTCCAAACTTTTCACGGGGACCTCTGACTTGTATTGCTGATTTAGTATGAGAATGGTTGAAAGTTTCATTAACGAAAGTTTGAGCAAAAGTTTAAGTCTTTCACTTTCGAGGCGCATACTGCCTTAACTGAGAAACTCTTCTATACCTTGACTTTGTTCGTTTGTATTATCTTATCTGACTTGAAAGTAAAAAATAAATGACTTCACTATTGCAGCCACGAAAAACTTTGAATCAAGCAAGGATCTCTGTGTCGAAATATGAACAAATAGTAAAACGATGAATTTGAATTCGTGAAAGGTATGAATATTAATGATAGTTTCCATTTTGCAGTACAGAAAATGTTCCCCCCCCCCCTGAAATTAGGCTTACTGTCTCTTAAATACAATGAATGGCGTATTTGTGATACCAAGAACATTGAATAAGTTCGACAGAAAGCAGAGAGTAGCCTTAGTCTTGGAGTGCAAAACACGTTCAATTAATCACCTCACGACATGAATGTAGCCGTGTGGCTTTGTTTTAAAGACTTAAATCTGCTTTAGAAATTAATACAAAATCATTGCACCATGAATATACAATTTACTTTGTATTGAAATTGCGTTGAAAGAACATGATTTTCTTTTGTTTGTTCACGAGGAACGGACACCAACCGAGACTGTATTATGTGACTATCTGTTTGTTGTTGTTTTTGTTGTTGTTGTTGGTGGTGGTAGTAGTAGTAGTAGTGTAGTAGTACATCATTATCATACTCCTTTATCGCCATTATTTGATTTTTACGCTAGTTCACAGCTTGGATTTGATCCAATTTAATGCTTGACAGTTTATCTCATTTTATGAATTATAATCGACTTTCGAGGGTCTCTCCAAAACGCTTGGCGTCGGCACTCAAGTGTTCCTCGTCGATCAACTTGTCAAGTACATAAAGTCAACTAGAAATGATTATGACAATCTATTCCTGGTTTATGTTCTTGTAAGTCTTATACGAAAGGCCGAAATGACCGTCTGTAAGACCTTAGCCTAGAAAGCAGTTACAACATATATCTACCAATGTAACTTAGCTTTCCAAACAATCATATGCAAACTTTGAGCATCATCATGGACTTTTGATCGAAACCCTTTCACCATCCATGTATCAGCATTTACACTGGTCAATTTATTTCAGAACAGAACAATAATGGTTCAACCAGAACTTTGATAATCTTCTTGAAATGCGATCTTACAGCATATCAATGCATGCAGGTACTACTATCTATAGCTAACTATCATCCAATGATCCTGAGTTTAAACCTAACCAGAGGGAATATCGTCATTGCAGATCACGCCTTTGTTTCGAATGTAAAGTCTGTTGGCAATTTTCTTTTCAGACCAACTTAGTAGTTCAACGACAACTTTAGTGGAACGCGTCTGCAAAAACACCTTGCGATAGATTAACGTATAATGACTCAGGTGGCCATCTCTGTGAATCGACTTTGGTATGCCGTTTACGTCACGAGATCGATTTATGAAGTATATACTGAGATAAACTAGACTTACCGGTTTTAGTTAAAGTTTACGGACGGACAGGTCACCCACAAGGCCGATGCCGGGTAACATGTATCACCAACACCACCAACACAGTGTTTTATGCTGAAAGAGTCCTGGCCGATTGCTGAAATAGTTCTGGTAGATAGCTCAACCAGAGAAAATGTAGTTCAGAGGAATGAAATTACACACGTTAATGGCTGAAACATAGAGTAATGTAACATAAACCTGTGGACACTTCTGTAATTTTGTTTACAAGAGAATACGCCGGTAGGTGATTTATTCCGGGGGCGTCACCGTGAAGCTAAACACTGTGTCCACATTTCGATATCAGTACTATTCTTCCACTCACTATTGCAAAGGTATGCATAAGATAGTTTTTTGATACATTTTATCTAATTTTCTAAAAAGGTGACAGTTTTCATGACTTGGAGGCTGTATCCAGAAGTTTTTGCTCAAAAGTATGTTTGGACCATAAAATAATATGCTGTTCTTGAAATCCAACTTAATACGAGTTACTCCTATTGCACATTGCAAGATTGTATCAATAATGCTATAAATATTATAGTGCACGAAAGATGCATACAGTGTTTCACAAAAGGTGTGGACCTGCATATACATTACAGGTCTATCCTTGCAAATTTCTTCCTTGCTATGAGAAGAAATTCCAATGTACGTCCACTGATTACCGCTAAGCGTGGCACTAAAAGAATGGTTCGCCAGAATTGTAACGTTTATTTTGGGAAAGCTTCAGATTATGCATGTAGAATTAAATTATTGCTCAATTCCGAGTCACTTTCGACTCTACCCGCCATACGGTTCCGAACTCGACGACCAGCAACTATCATTCCGCGATTAGTGCGTCTGCAAACCATATGGCCGTATATCGCACCTCGTGTATCGCATGACAGCCAATTGCATTTCAAAATAATTATTTTGAAATCCACTGGTAGTAAACCGATGACGCCTAGCTAGCTTGGCAATGTCGATTTAAGGGCCAGGCGAAATACCCTTGGAATAATACGTCCAAGCGTTGTATTTATTTTTAGTTCACTTTGGTGAGGTTTTGTTTGGCAATGACGTCAACCGAAAACACAAATACTACTTATTGATACATGTTATCTCTTTCCTGTCGTTATAAGGCTAATGATGCAAATACTGTGTACAACCGTTTATATCGCAACATGCCAACCATACGTTCACCAGAAATCACGCTCAGTGGTTTCCGTGCTTTATGTCGGTTTCGTTCATAGCCTTTTTAAGGAATTAAACAGTATTGTGATAATTAACATTATCGCCCTATCACATATACAATACGTGTGGTTACCACCGTCCTCCTGCTATTCGAATAAAATCAAATCAAATCAAATCAAGTCAAATACTTTTTGTCCTTCAAATTTAAAATACGATGCTGCTCCATGCAGCCGAGCGCAAACGCTGTCAATAGACAATGTACAAAAAGTAATAATGAATTGATCTATAAATGTACATAAACAAGACTCGTTATAATGGAGAGAATCCAGAATTTAAAATAGAAACGGCTGATATAATGACGCACTTTTCAAAGTCTTTTCTTCGGTTCTGTATAACCTATTACCATCCGCTACACTTCTCTGACTGTCTCTCAGTATTTATCTCGATCTTTGTCTGTCTTCTCTCTCTCTCTCTCTCTCTCTCTCTCTCTCGTATTCTGGTCAAAATGTATATTTGGGAATTTCAAGTAACTGGTGACGATTTATTTCTTGTAAATGTTAGAAAGAGACGCATAATTATTCTTAAATAATGCGTCTCTTTGTAACTTGGATTTATTTCAAGTATTCGGAGATTGTGCGCGGTTGTCAACGCATATGAGAAAACTCTTTACATCCTACGGTTCCATGACTTTGGAAAAAGTATACAGCAAGCGAAATGACAAGCTGATGAAACAGTGTCCGTCACTATTAGAGAGTTCCTTTGTTGACTTCAAAGATGGATACTATCTTTTACGCATATATTCTGTAAACAGTCATTCATAGGACATCACCTACTCTAGCCCTCGATGCAAGGCTTCAAGTTTCGTGCAAAAAGCAAAGCAAACATTTTAACTGAATGATCTAGCCTCGTCTTCCTAGCACGGCAGAAAATGTTGCCCATCGTTAACACAGACTGATGGCCTGTGTGAGCGCCCTCATCGTTCGATTTGCTTGCCAATTCTCGAGTCTGTTGACTCTCACAAGAGACATACTTGTGAGCCGTACACTGTTGGCGACAACACACGAGCAGAGCTGTGCCTGATATTAGATACGGTCCATAGATCTTTCACTTGCACGTACAAGAGAGTAAATATTATGCCACAGTGTCAAGAGGTCATCGGTCTAGTTGTAAACAGAGCTATAGCTTTAACCCTTTCCACGAGTAGTGTTGATGGCTGCAAATCTCCTCAGAAGAACAAATCAAAGTCTGTCTGTTCACATTCTCACAAACACGTCAAAAGTATGTCGGTCGCCGCTTTAACTTGTGCGGCAGTGTTTCGGTCAAACCCACTGATGTCAGGCGATGTTTGCTCTGTGCTCAGATTCCTTGAAACGTTGATGCCTAAAGTCACGTCAATTTAATTAATATCTGTAAACACGATTAGAACTAATTTGAGAAAAATTGGATGGTAAAGTAAGGTCGTTTTAACCTGCAAATGTAAGCTCATCTGCTTTTCTTTTTAAGTTACACACTTGTTTTTATGAGTTATTTGTAATATTTTAATATTCAGGTATATGGCACCTAACACTTTTGAGAAATTTAAAAAATATGAATATCCAATTATCCCAAATTATTTCCAATTGTGTTTGTATTTGAGTTTAGCGCTTGGCTAGTGTATGAGGCATTTCTCTTTCTCTTTAAAAGAGTCTTATATTATATCTCTCTATATGTCATTCGAAATTGCGAATGCCACTCTATATAATTGTGCAAACGGAGTCTGCACAGTGTTTTGAGTTTGCTGCACCGAAATTGATTTACTGCGCATACTTGGTCATTTTACAGCTTCCACGCCTTCCTAGTGGTTTACAAAAAGTGCCCACGAAAATAGAGCGTTCCCGTCGAGGTGAAAAATGCTATAAATCACAGATATCAAACAAAGTCTAGACAATTTTTGAAATCTTAATGTGGTTTTATTTAAACGGTCCCTATTATATGCTCACATTACGTAAGATGAGTAAATGCACATAGCTGTAAGTCACTGTCAACAATGATAACATTTTCCGGTCAAAATATTTGTCTTTTGCGATGGAATTCAATAAAATTTGTTTGAACGTGTGTTGAACGAATTTACGATCGAAGTCATATATAAAACATGGCTAAAAAGAAAAATGCACCCTTTGATGTCCTTCAAATGTCTAATGCGCATGCTCCCCAGCAATGTCATGACTTTGCTAACTATCTTCGCACGTGTATGTTACCTACGGACGAAATCTGTTTCAATTCACTTTTTTAACTGAGTTCACAAATACAGACTTAACAATCAGCTTTGAAATGAATGTAAGTGTATTTATCGGGATGTAACATATTTGTTGGTCTTGAACAGTTGTACATTAAAAGGCAGATTACTTTCTCTTCATAGTCCAGTCAATCTAAGCCAAAAAAGGAGTCAATCTAGGACGAATTGCAACAGAAATTATTTGTTCACCATGCATTTTGGAAAGGTTCTAGAAGTAACATACTAAGAGCTAATTTGAATAAATGTAAAGGGGCTTATGGGTACAAAACTGTCACTGATAGAATGTTTCTAGTACATTAAAATGTATAGCTAACCATAATATTTGATGCAGGTTTTGTGCTTATTTGCCCTACGTCTTGTCGGGGCAATGTTAATGAGAATATTGTTGTCATGGAATATTTTCATACACGCTGTTCCTACAACCAACAGGAATCTAACTAACACATTTTGAGATGGTCAAAGAAATGATAAACTTTAAGTCTCATAAAAGTTAAGTTGTAAGCTTACATCTGCACCGAATTTACACAAATACAAAACAGGATATGGGTGCCGTACAGAGTCAGTGCTGGTAACCTTTTTCTATTTATCTAGGCATTTTAAGTGAAAAACTGACATTTTAATGACTATCTGTGATAATTGTTTGCGTTTTTTTTAGTTTAGGCAATGTTTTAAATAGTACATGGAAATTTGTCAAATGTATGACTGTGACCAAATGATGTAATATGTACGCACGGGGAAAATTTTAACAAAACGTTTCAAGTTAACTTGAATGTCAACAAGACCCATTTAGCTTAGCCTCCCTCTGCTTAAATCTCTAAATCATTGCAAAAATGTCAACAGTAGAGTGTATTTTATGATTTCACAGACAGCTCTCTGATAAAGATATCAGTCTTTTCTAATTCAATTGAACTTAAAAAGCGAAACACTTCCTTGATGATGGCACCAAGCATTCCTAAGATACGAGAGAGTGTCACCAAGAGGCTGGTGCACTCTTGTCATCACCGATTTTATGTTGGGATGGTTCCGACCTGGCATTTTGATCCAATTATGATAAGACGTGTGAGTACTAAATTCATGATACCAGACTAACGCTGACCTAACCCCGGCACTGCTGAGTACCAAACATAGATAACATTTTATTGAAAATTTCCTAAAGGTCGAGCTGGACGAGGTCAGGAAAAACGTTTTCGCTGGGCAAGAGATCTTACACAGCAACCGATCTCCACATCGGGAAACTTACACTATTGCTCCAAAATCGATAATTCACTTCCACTACTGAAAATTAAAGAACAAAATGACAGGTAAGGAAATGAGCTTTGCATTGCAGTATCGGCGTCTCACAACTAAGTTCTGTTGTCCAAAGGGCGTTAATACATGTAACAATCTAATGAATGATATGTGGGCGTCTCGAGGATGCTAACTTTTGTATTGATACCGCACTGCGAAAATGGCGAAATGACCGTAAGTACGGAGTATAAAACAAACGTCAAAAGAAGTATCTCCATATTTAAACATGTTACTGTTGCACATGATACTCACCATTACAACTTTGCCAATATTACTCGCCATGTATGGAACCCCAGAATTTCGGGGTTAGTTTATATTCTACGCCGGTCGGAAGAATGTGAATCACGTTGACGCCGATAAAACCAAAACCTAACTACTCGAACAGCGTTGAATTTCAAGGCAGTGTGTGGAAACAGCGACTATAACCCATCGTGAAGTTTGATTGAATATTAGTTTCGTCATAGTCCCTCCACGGGGGATTGTGGGTTCCTGAAGGTTCTGCGTATTTTCAAAGTCTGACACCAATCGGCAATTGCATCGTGACATCGATACAGCAGAACTGAACAGACGCTTCGTTGTGCCAACACCTTGCACAAAAGCTGAAAATAGTCAAAGCCGGTTCTGCGTAAGACTTCGCTCGATTAACGACCACTATAGCTTTCTGCATTGACTGCAACTAAAATGCATATAAACATTTTTTATTCGGAGTGTGATTACTTGAAGTTTTAGGGATTTGCACTCAGTATTTGCTGCACCAAGGGGCGTAAATTGTAGAACGAACGCTTATCACTGCGGTATTTACTAAACTGATCATTCAACCACGGTCACGTCACTATAATTTTGAATCCCACTGACTGCAGTGGATCACGTGGTCTGCCTATCTCCTTTTTGCCATAATAATGCGATAAGAAATGTGGCGAAATGTGTTGAAACAACATTTGATGGATATTCATGGATTAAAGAAGCATAAAAACGTATCGAAATTATTCCTTTGTTAGTAATTTCCGTGCTCCTTTGCGGTGCTCTTCATATCCCCGTTCTATTCTCTTGCACACATGACTTCAAAATGACTCTGTTGAATTAGTTTTTTGATAATAGCTGATTTTTTTTCAAAGGAATATATGCCACATTATAATCACATAATTTCATGACCAAACAAATGACCATAAATTTCGATTTTCCATTTCCACATTAATGTTGGTAATTTGATTTGTACGCCTTCGATTTTGAACTTCACTAAACAAACGCAGTGAACAGTGCTCCCTGTTTCTCTTTGTCGTTTCCCCCCCCCCAACTTTCACTGTCTCTGTCTACAGCACTGTCATAATAATGGCCAGAAAATTCATAGTAAAAATTCCCCTCATTACCCAATACTGTGCACATTATTAACAGGCGTTAATAGGGATAAATGTTAGCATCGGCGAAGTTGCAGCAAATACCTATAGAAGCCATTCGTCAGGGGGAAATCGTGCACTCTATTTGCATTTTTTAAAGATATATAGCATCATTTGTAAATTTTCATCAATTAATAGAGAAAGTCTGCATTGCTGGCCTCTCTATCACTCGTTAGCCATCAGCTACGGGCTAAAGCTATTGGCGGGGCTCTTGAGAAAATCTAGTCTACAAGTATGTCTTCGTTTTGTTTTAGCATTGAGGAACTTCGTTCTACCTTCATGGTTTTAGAAAGTTCAGCAATGTTCCCGTCCGAGTCAGTTAGATGCACTGTCATATTCTTACTTAAATTCAAAGTCAATCGGTAAAACATGAATAATTTCAATAAATTTATGTGTATCACCAGTTCATTGTTATTATTTGCATGCAGATCCGAAAGACGAAATAATCAAGATAACTAAACAATTCCTAAGTGCGATAGATCGCAAAGACTATGAAGCCTATAGGTAGGTAGAAAAACGTGCACTTCTAGTATTCACTATCCTCTTACGTTACTAATAAGGAGTCCTACCTAGATGAAAGGGTAAGTTTCATAAAAGTATTTACACAAGAGATATAAAAAAGCACCATTTAATGTTAAGGAAAACATACGAAAATTATCGTTTACCTGTGGGAGTGCAAAATTTAAAAGTAAATAAGAACTTGTACAAATAATGTCATGAAAGGTAAATTTTTCGTTGTTGACGGGAGAAGTGACATTTTTCGAACTTTGTTTAAAATTGTGAGTGTCGTTTCATTTGTTTTAATTTCTTCTGTCCCTAAATATGGAAAATGTGGTCCTTGCCCATATCTTCTGAATTTTCAAATGTTATTCTCTAACATCATTGTTAAACTTATCTTGAAAGTGCAAGATACCTTACTTGTACGATATTATAAAGTTACAATGTTCTTTCAAAATCTTTATTCCACAGTGACATGACGACGCCATACCTATCTGGTTTTGAACCTTGCATGATGGGTCAGCTAGTCGAAAGTTCTGACTTTCATAAGTATTACTTCGGCAAAAGTAAGTCAAAGGCCTTTTGATATGATTGCCTCAACTTAATTCATCAAATGAATTTAAGTTGAAGCGATCTATTATTTTCGTGTCATTGTTACAATTACTTCATTAATTAGCAAAGACAGAATAACATCTTATAAGCGTGTGAAGTTGGACGTGAAATGAACCGTAACATTATGTGTTTAGTGTTTGTACTTCTTGTGTTGCTACATGCCTTGAAGAGAAACTAGGTGCATCATTGATAATCAGTCTTCATGCTGCTTGAAAACCTTGTTTAATCATAAACGTCGATGTGTTTTATGTTACATAATCAGATGTATTCGTCACAGGAAATTACATAAAAATACAGTCCCACATCACATTGTAAGTAAGTAAGTAGTAAGTAATTTATTGCGTTTCAAGGCCTTGGGCCCAAATGCAAGGAGAACACCTAGCTCTCAATAAAGTTATCCATCACACAAATACAGACATGAAATAAATGATACAATATTTACAAAATACTCACAAAAATAAATTGAAGATTAAATTCTTCATACTTATAGTTGCAAATGGCTGCTGTTTTCACAGCCATGGCTTTGTAGATATATCTACAAATATTCATTAATACCTGGGGATCTTTAGAACTCATAAGCCTTTTGAATTTATCATAGTTTGGATCAAGAAAGGTACATGGTGGTAAAAACTTAACTCTAATACTGTCATAAAGTGAACAAATTAACAAAAACTGATACTCGTCCTCAACGTCACCGGAGTTACAGATCTTACAAAATCTACGTTTCGGTTCTATTCCTTGATGACGACCAACTTCTACCTCATTCATTTCCCTCGTATCATGGAGAAGTATATCGAGTCTTTCTACGATACCTGCGATATCATTTTTTGTAGCAGAATCTTCTCCCGAACCTGTGCTCTGATTACCGGAACGGAGATTAGGACCTGGATTTCTCTCCACATTTCCACCGATGACAAGTAGACTGAGAAGGCAAAGCTTTATAGTCAATGACAGCTTGCAATTGACCAGAGGTATCTGCAGGGCGGCCATCTTTGGGAGAGTTTGCTGACGTGTCGGGTCGCCGCCAGCAAATTTCCCGATTTTCACGCGATACTGTTCCGTAGCGATCCCCATTTCCCTGTGAGTACTTCAAACAGGTATTCTTGACGTTCAGGCAACTTAAAACACCACCAAAGAAACTTTTTGAGACATTTATCTGGACAGAGTTACGGAGCTGACTATTACACGTCTGCACTGTGCGACGCTCCCATTGTAGTCCCCCATCACATTGTAGTCACACAGGGAATATTAAAATTGCGGTGCTCTAGAGGTAGAGACATTACTTTTAGGTTAGTGGCACAATGAATTGTCATGTGAGAAGTGTTATGATCAAATTAAATATCAGAGTTTTCGCTAAAATCCTAATATTATACTGCAGAAACAATACACAAAACACAATCCTTTGAGACTTAACAAGGAAAATTAAAATTCACATGTTGCTTCTGCTGGTGGTCATTGACCACATCAGCATATGGCTGCTTTTCAAACTTTTTTAACGTGTAAATTTCATGGAAGCCTCCGATACTGTCAATGATGACTAAGAAGTGCATTCATGTATGAATATGATTAGTTACCCCCATGTCATTTATGAGACCCTTTAATTCCTCGATTAACTTTGGAATATTTGTCTACCTCCAGTTGCTCCTGAAAATTGTCCAGTAACTATAGTAAACCCCCGTGTGCACATGATTGGTCCAGATGCAGCATGCATTGCCTACACAAGACTGAGGCAGAGAATGACTGAGTAAGACTTCTAAGACACAATTTTATGAAGCAAATTTATTATACTGCGGTCATTTTGGTAACGAAAATACATCCACTTTCCGTACTGCATAGAGTGTTTTAGAATATCGGCGTTAATGACGTTATTTTATTGCTTTACTAACATTTTTGTTCATTGATATTCTTGACCAGCTTTGATTTCCATGATCTATCCATAGATAAATATATCCATAGACCCTGGAGGGTCTATGATCTATCTGAATATCCAGGAAAATCTGGTGCAGCTTTCCGTATCAGTGGCATGGTGATGCAAACTATTTGACAGCAATGTGGAAACTCACGACAGAAACTTTTAGCGAGCGATGATACAAATGCTGATGAAACAACTGTAGTTGAGCGACAGACTTCAAACCTCAGAGTACAATATAATGCAGTTTGATTCAAAATGTTAAGTGCCAAGCCCTGTTCATCACCTAGGGACCCATCTAAGATACATCGTCAACATAAGACATAAATTGACTACTATACACTTCTCATTTTATCTAAAAGTACCACGAATCACAACATAACTGGATTTAGTGGCTTTCGTTCACTTTTTAAAGTCATTTCTCTTTTTTGTCGACAGGTCTGGCAGCGCAGTCACTAACTGTAGACAGGAAACTCGTGTATGGCAAAAGATTGATGGAAAATGGAAACTCATCCACTTTCACACTTCATCCGCTTAAAACTAACCTAGGTAACCTAGATTCGGAAGATGGTATCCGACAATCAAGGGAAGATATATCATTTTATTTGATTCCGACAATTTATACAAAGTTCTTTAGATGTACCTGTGGCTTTTTGATCTTATGACAATTAAATATAGGAAGACATTCAAAATTCAGTCAATAACGTCTGAATTATTACCATTTCTAAATAAAATTTTACAGCGATATACTTCAACTCCTCTTATCACATACGGGTATTAATTAAGTAACATGAACATCGTCGACACACTTCTTCGCAAAACATTCCAAAAACAGGAACAAAATGTGCTACTAAAAGAAGTACATTATCACAATGGGAATGACCCCAAAATTACAACTTCAGGAATGGCTTGAACCTTGCTTGATTTTTGATAATATTATCCTGAAGAAGATCTCCTTTGCCATTGAACAACTCCTAGAGGAGTGTTTCCATCATCCTTTGATGGATTTGACTGTGCTTTTAATTCTTATTGTTTGTTTTTTGTGTTACTTGTAACAATTTATTCGAAGATTACGATGATATTATTATTAGTATACTGTTGAGTTAATTTTGATGCATTTTTCATTCTTTGTGTGTTCGCAAAATACACACTTTTCCACTTCCAATATGATGCTAAAACACACACAGTTTATGTAGTCAAGCAAGCTTGAAAATATCTAAAGTGAGTTGTCAATGTTCTCTTATGAAGGTTTGTGTGAACTCGAATTCTCTTCCTGACTTTTTGGGAAAGCTTGAAATGAGAATCATTAATGATGAAATGACTGTTACAATGGGCAAACTGCCGGTAGATTTTGTCTCCTCTGCGTAAACGCTATGGCGAGACATTCTTTGTGTTGGGTTTTCTCAGGGGCAAAAATCGTGCTTTTGACGACTCTAATCACGGTTTTAATGAATATAAGATGTTTGAATAATGGAAAGCAAATGAACCTTTTAATCATAACAATTGCGAATAAGATAGGATAAAATGTACCTGCCACGCTTCGAATACTTCTTGCATTGCTTCGCGTCTAAATGGCTTCGTCCTGTACTAGAACTAGCACAGAAACCCGGTGGCCTGTACTCATGCCTTTACCTGGGTCATTATTGAAGAAAAAGTGCACCGTACTACAGTTCTACTGCAGTTATGTGAATAAAAAATGCGAGACACCCCTCTTTTTCCCATATAGGCCTATACGGGTTAGTTTGCTGTAAGAATCAAACTAACAAACTATGCTGACACAACTTTTTGTTACCAGTCAGGTCATTTGGTCTTAAATGACTGTGACACCCACATCTTCATCTGTAAACCAAACTTTGACATGTTTTAGGTTGACTGATTGGTAGGTTGTTTTTACAAATGACATTTATCTTGAAAAGGAAGATGCGCAAATAAAAAATTAAGTAACTCCAGTGACTAGAGTATTGCTCATTACATGAATCTTTTAGTTTCACAGACCTTGAAAAGTGATGAATGAATTAGGTTACGACAAACGTTAACGCTGCCGAACGCATGGACATGACAAAATTAATCCTAGGCAAAAGTCTGATCAAAACACTTCAACTTGAACGTAAACAATTCTATCCAGAAATAGCTCTAAAAAGAGTATCTAAATGCGTTTAACGTATAACTCGTCATCAGCATCATGATTACATAAAGTATGTCTTCAAATGTTCGTAACCACAAACTTCGTGTTGCTTCAATAGTTGTTTTTTATCCATTGTGGACGAGACTGCAGGATGAAACATCCAATTATCATTAGCCAACGAAATAATCCGGAGTAAAATTCCTTCCTCATAAACAAATTACTGTGTCAGAGTCTGCAACTCCCCACCCTTCGGATCTAAAGGTTTATACACTGTCTGTACTAGACGTAATAATCTCTACACCCTATCAAAACAACAATTATAAACAACGATATGTAGAGCAAAGGTATGTACAATTTAATTACTCGTCACGGACAACCCTGTAGTTAGAACAATTCAGTCACATGAATGGTTAACAATGGCAAACACTGAGTAAACTTACTGACGACAATCATTTTGCTATTATTACCATGACTTGACTTACTTCAAAGTATTTATGAAAGTGGAATGAAAAGACTTTTTCGCTCATTTCTAAAAATAATTTGTAAACATTAGCATTTGCCTGGAATTCATTAAGTGAAAAGGGTCCGGGGAAAAAAGGTAGAAATTGGAAAACTTTCTCGTATGATATTTGTATATTTTCATTAGCCATTAGTAGTCGAACGCCTTTTTGTTCTTGGATTCTTTGCCTTATTGCTTCTTTCCGTTTTACTGTATCTTTGCTCGTTTGTTGTGTATATTTTCCCTGCAAACAATATTGATTGAACTTGTTAATGAACTCCCTGCCACAAACAGTGCCACAAACTGGCAGGTGCAGCGTTGTGCACTGTCATCGATTCGTATTGGTGTTTCATGACCCGGCATGTTGATCGTAATCATAGCCAGACAGTGCACGTGAGTTCTGAATGTATAATACCTTATCAATATTGACATTATCTCGGCATGCCTGTATGCATGTCACAGATAACATTATAGAAATTTTCCCAAATGTCAAGCAAAGCTAGGTCAAGAGTTTCTGCTAAGTAAGCGAGCTATATGAATTTCCATATCGGGGAACTTACGATTCTGCTGCAAAACTGATTCTTGCAATTCAACTACAAAGGATACAGACCACGATGGCAGGTAAGGAAAGGATCTTTGCAGTTTCAACGTCTCACATCCAGTTCTGAGGTCCGAATGGCACCAATATATGTGACAAATTCAATGAACAAAAAGTGGGCGTCTCTTCTGATGCCGAGAGTGCAAATTCTTACATTTATCTCGATCCGAAATGTCGAAATGACCACAAAACAATGTTCGGAACAAGCAGCATCTCCGTATCATTAACATATTTCGTCTGGTATATTTATATATAATCCCATGGTATTTTTCTCTGTTTGACGTCATCGTATACGAGTGTTTTTCGCGGAGCCGTACAACTTCGAGCCGAAGGCGAGAAGTTGTGCGGCTCCGCGAAAAACACGAGTATACGATGACGTCAAACAGAGAAAAATGCCATGGGATTATATATTTATCACATGAACAGTCTTCTTATTTTTTTTATGTGGATGGATCAAAATTATTGTAACAAATTGCATGATTTTTATCGCGATTTTGTGTTTTATTTACGCGGATTACTTACATTTAACGAGTAAAGCGGTCCGTCACCCAGGAGATGTGCAAATGTTTACAGGTATACTTTCATTCATAAATCCCATTAAGCTAAATATTTGATACATGGAATGGTGTCTCCACCAATCAGACATTCCGATTCGGTCACGTGTGCGTGTCAATCATTGTCTCGCGCTGGACCGATGCCAAGGCAAGTCTGCCATCGGCGGACATAGCTTTCACCGCGCTAGCGACGGATAACGATAGTATTTTGGGTTATTTAGAATATTTACAATTATATTTATAAAGTGAATGCAACGGCACGATCGAAACAGTAGTTATCATTCGTAGAGATGCTGTGGCTTTTAAAATATCACAGGTTTACGGCCTTGGCGAGCCCGAAAGTTTCAGATCGATGACACACACAGTGTACGCTTGTGTAGTGGGCCAGGGCACTGCCGTCACCGGTCTCCGCCGGTGGCCATCTCAGTCGTCAATATTTTCGTCATGCGGACTTTGATATTTGCTGTGACACATATATCACCCGTAGGTACTTCCCAATTTTGTTACTTGACGGGAACTTTGTTCTGTTGTGAGTGTTGTCCGAGTCAACTTTCGAAATACATAGGATTCTACAGCGCTGTAGGCTACAGGTCGACAGCTTATGTCTTCACTACAGCCTTACGCTGACAGGTTTGATTCCGATCGAGAAACAACGGAATAATTTGTGTGATGAAGGAAATTTATCGTTGTTCGTCGATACTTGTGCCTTCTATATCGCTTTCCCGAAGTTTATACGGTGTTCATTTATTAAGTTGAACTTTCGGATTTATCGCCAACCGGGATCGCCAGGTACGACGTCGCTTGGCGATCGCCAGGTACGACGACGCCCACATTGTTGCGACTACAGCCGTGACGTTACTGAGCCAAACGATCGACGGTATCCTCATTCGAATCTTGGGAATAGCTAAAGCTTTAGCGACTCGAAATTTCGATGGGCATGCCTTCTATGTTTCCACATCTGGATTTTTGGGTCACCCTTTTTGTCAAAATGCCATGACAGCACGGCATCGATCACGACAAATCGGTCTGTGTCGCGACATGCACGTACGAACGGTACCATTGCAGGAAAAAAGTTCCGGTTGATGACGTACAACAGGGGTAATATGGATTTCTTATCTGTGCTGGTGTACGTCACACAGGTGGAGATACGGGCCAGTTCATGTGATAAGACACTAAATAAAATGTAAACATGTAATTAACTGTAGTAGCCATTTGCCAGGAGGAAAATCTTGTACCTTATTGGCATTTTGTAAGCCCGGTACATATTCATGGGTACAAGTTAAGAGAAAATCTACATTACCGGCCTCTTTAGCAAACATTCGGTTACCAGTTTGTCAGGTCTGGAGAAGTCAGCGTATATGTTTGTCCTTGGGTCGTTCTACTTCCATACCTTCAGATATGTTGGCAGTGTTCCCCGACAGGCTAATAAGATGCATTTTTGTTATTAGACTTTATTTCAATGTCAATACGTGAAACATGAAAGACTTTATGACTTCATATTCTCCACTGCAATATACATACACGAGCCATCTCTTCATATTACTATTCCTATAAAGTAATCCAAAGGCCCATATTATTGACCTATTACATTTATGATTCAAAGTGAATGTTAAACCATCCAATTCAAATAACATGCCAGCGACTCTGTTTTTATTAATTTCTAAATTTATCGCACGAGTCTGCATGTGCTCTTATCAATCATGTGTGTCCGCAAAATCAAAGTTACACACTCAACCTCTGCTATGATGCCACAAAAAAAATTATATTCTCCTCATCTAGCACAAATGAATCCTTAGGAATATGCCTTCGGCAATATGTAGTACAAGAAGTGACATTGTATATTTAAAGGTGAACTATAACTTACCATGATAAATATCCTATATGTATCAAGATACAGTCGAGCATTTTGGCCCATTGCAAGAGGGGGCGTATCCCTGTGTTAAAGCACAGGACTGGGTCTTTGATATGTGCCCCTGTCAAGTGACACTCTCTGTTCCTTGCTTGGCATAAAGACGCAAAGACAGTCCTAAACCGAGGCTCCATGCATTAATTCTTGTTGGCATTGAGTACTAACAGTTCATGGAGTTAGTCATATTTTGTTTATCGTTGAAATGTTCATCAAAGTATTGTTTCGGACAATTCTTTGTCAAATTATCACTTTGTTTTAGTTCATGGAGTCAGTCATATTTTGTTTATCGTTGAAATGTTCATCAAAGTATCAATTTGTTTCGGACAATTCTTTGTCATTATCACTTTGTTTTGAGATATTGTGATTTACGAACAACCACTTGTGCCAATAAGCCTGGTTTACAAAACGTTTCACCTTTTAAGATCCGAAGCATGTGTATAGATTCAAAACAAAGGTTTGTGAAAGGGGACTACTACTGCGTAGGTATAATGACATCAATAGCGTGTTACTACTGTTCTCCATCATAAAAGTATTGATGTGTATTTATTGTTTACAATTGCATGCAGATCCCAAAGACGAAATAATGAACATAACAAGAGAATTTCTGAGCGTGATAGATCGCAAAGACTACAAAGCTTACAGGTATGAAGCCATAAATACTATGTTCATTCTCACGTGCAATACAATGATTTAAAACAAAATGTCCTCTACTAGAATAAAGGAGTGAATCGCATAGTATTTTAACTGGCATGTGGACTATTAAGACCAAATTAAGGTCGCATTACAAAGAAAACAACAAAATTTCGACATTTGATAGTCTGTTGGGGGACTACGAAAATGTAATGATAAAGGACGGGTATGTTTTACATTCCTGACGGGGAAAGTGACATTTCTTCATTTAAAGTATCAGTAAACAAACCTTATTTAAAATGTTTAATGTCATCTTAATCTTTGTTGTGTCCAGGCTTACGCCGAAACCTTTAGAGGAGTTAAAATATTTATCTTCTAAAATTATTGCACATCTTATCGTAACGATACAAGATGCATTATTTATGCAATATAATACAAATGACTTTGTTCTTCAAAATGTTGTATTCCACAGTAACATGACGACGCCATATCTGGTTTTGAGCCTTGCATGATTGGTCAGCTAGTCGAAAGTTCTGACTTTCATAAGTATTACTTCGGCAGATGTAAGTCAAAGGCCTTTTCATAGGTATATCTGCAGCCATTTCTTAAACAAGTTACATATTACAAACGGCATGAATGATATATGTAAAACATTTTATGATTAAGCAAACTGGAGGAGCCTAGATTTTTGACGTGTAGACAAATGCCTAATTTTTGTTATTTGTAGTCGAGTCATACTAATAAAAGTAAAACTTTCATGATGCTTTGACTCTCAACATTTTTGTCATTCAGTTAGAAATGTACACCCTGGTATTTCTACTAAATAAGAAAATTATCAGATACCCAATGAACACAATAAATACTCGGCTACATGCAAATGTTCTTTCAATACCATGGGACTTCCTGACATTGGCGGCCATATTGAGTTGACCCCTGAGATGCGACTATAGCGTATTCAATAAAAAAATAATTAGTTACATTAATACCAGGGAAGCGCACCTTTGATTTCTGACATAGATTTTGTCGGGTTTTTTTTCTATCTTCAGTTCCTCCTGAAAACTGTCCAGTAACTATAGTAAACCCCCGTGTGCACATGATTGGTCCAGATGCAGCCTGCATTGCTTACGTCAGACTAAGGCAGAGAATGACGGAGTAAGTTTTCCGAGTCATTTCAAAAAAACGTTTTCTGAAGACAATCACCTAATCATCCTTTGTATAATTTCTTTAGGTCCATGAGTCACATTCCCACAATTTGAAAGTGTGATGGTGCTCGTACTTTATTTCAAGGCATTTAAATTTCAAATTAATTAACTTGCAAAAATAATACATAATATATTCTTTTCAGGTAATTCTTAAATGATTTA
Organism: Ptychodera flava; assembly: GCA_001465055.1. Classification (NCBI taxonomy): domain Eukaryota; kingdom Metazoa; phylum Hemichordata; class Enteropneusta; family Ptychoderidae; genus Ptychodera; species Ptychodera flava. The sequence continues at coordinate 36,675 of LD345952.1, forward strand.
ATGATGTTTTGACAATGCATAATTTGTATATTCCATTTGAATGGAAAACAAAGCATTATAAAATTATAAGAATTTTGATGCACCATCGTCCATTTTTCGAAAATCGAGCTCTCTGAGATCACAGCAATCGTGAAGGGTCTGATAAAAGTTATATGTGTGTTCATTTCTCCATACATGGTCTGAGCAATTGAGTAACTTTATGTCATTATAAGACCAAGTCTTACGTTTTTGCCAACTTCTAATGGCGTATCCAGTACTTTCTCACAGTGTCCCCCGGAAATATCATTATCGATGCATACATTGAACAAGTAATATTTTAAACTGCAGTTAATAAGGTCAGAGACATTGGTCCACTACATAACTTTGTCGTCTGCATCTTTATTGTATTCGACATTCTTCGTGTATTGGATCGTGCAAATCTCCTATAAAATTTCTAACCACAATTGGAAGAAACACATACTAATGCTGTAAGTACAGATTATCTTATAGCTTTTGCTACAACACAAAAACAGCATGTGGTCTTTGGGAATTACTTTGATGTCAGAATTTGTAAAGCAACATACATGTGATCGGAAATATTTGTTGAAGATACATACCTTATTTCTTTCTTACACCCGGTACAGATCAAGAAAGCTGTAGCATAGTAACTTGTTTCTGTAAGAAATGCATGCTAGTGAACTTACAGTTGTCGTGATCGATACAGACTTAAAACTTCAGGGTACAGCGTGCCGAAGTTCTGTTCACATTTTTATGTGACCAGCCACGTTCTAAGCAAACCTCCTATTCCAGAATTTATATTGTGCATCATGATCACTTAACATTACATGTCACATAATAGTTGATGTAAACCTACGCTTCACTACAAAAGGGTATCGAATATTACACAGACTTACAAGAGACAGTTTGCTTCTCTTACCATTACAAGGCTATTTTCTTTGTTGTCGACAGGTCTGGTACTGCAATTACTCACTGTCAACAAGAAACTCGTGTATTGCAAAAGATTGATGGGAAGTGGAAACTTATTCACTTCCACTTCAACCCAATAAGACGTCACTTACTTAAATAGCTTTAGACTCACAGGAGTTGAATTAAGGGAAGTGACGTCTCTAAAGTGTTACATGATCACTTTTAAAATTTACTAGCGGAATTGAATTTTTCGACAACAAAATATTGTAACACGTTCAACCTTCAAAAATATATAATGACTGCATTATTTTTCTTTTATAAATCCGTTTATTATAATTATTCTTATGACAACCTTACTCGCCTGTGTCGATATTACAGTTACTCGACTATGTCGATATTATAGTTCGATTTCTACGAGTAAATTCGGAAGGAAAGCTGAATGAACACGCGTGCTAGTCCGTGATGGTGACAACAAACTATTTGACCGTGACCGGCAGATTGATATATAGCGGGTGCCATATGTGGGGCAGGATGCGCTTATTATATTCGGAACACCTGACATCACTTCTTGGTCTTTTTGCCAGATGTCCATATATCTTTCTCTCATGAATTTGACTTTGTTGTGTGTGCCGGTGCTTTACTGTCTGTTCTGTGCTGTTCTGTGTCTTTATTTTTAACATTGACCATAACGAATTTTGACCGATTGTTATTCGATTCCGGATATGTACGACAGTGATAATCCATATGTCAACAGCTACAATGAATTGAATCCCAGTACTGAAACTTCGTTTTTCAACATACTAAAGGGGACGAATAAGCTTTTATCAAAGGAAACAAGAATTTTTTATCAAAAGTTACTGGTTAGGTCGCTGCAAACTGTCTTTCTAAAAACCTTTGAATTCTAATAAACGAGTTAAATAAATTGCTGCTAAATGGTCAGTGCAAAACAACGCTGTCATTTCAAAAAATTTCTATCGAATTTGAAAATCAGAAGTTTTGCTCAAAAATAGATTATAAATGGCTTCAAAGGCATTTATAATGAAACTCACCATCATCAGCGCACATAGTGTGAGATATCTTTAAAGGTTTCCGTATACATCAATTCTTATTACAATAAAATCAGTAATTTCGCTAATGTTAGCGACGCGTCGCCGTTCGCGATTGGTAAAATTCAAGTTGTATCGTGATTCAAATCTTGGATGAAAAAACAAATGAAATTTGTTCAATTTTACTCGCTTACAACAATGATAATTACCCTTCCGTGACAGCTATTCAGTCGGGTGATATTTACCAAATGAAATTCAGTTTGTAATCTTACTTTTCATAATCCGCTGCTCGTCTCCACGGCAGTCCTTTGAGTATCTACGAAAATATGTCAAGAGATATCTTGCTTATTTTACGTTGTATAAAGTTTACATTTCTTGTACTCAATAGTTTATATTTTTCTACCGAAGAGATGTCAGCACTTATGAAGAGAAAAGTTCATAAAAGATGAGGATACTTCCCTCTGTACATTTGAGTTTTCATTAATGCCTTGTTCACTGCTGCTTTATATGTTGACGTCTTCCCTAGACTGATGTTTCAACTACGTCTCTTTGGCCTACTGTCGTTTTGTTCATCGGCGTATTCATATTAAATTTCCCTGGAACAAGACCCGTTGAGCACAACTTCCTCTGCTAAAGTCTGACGAAACGCCTTTATTTGCTTACTGTGAGAGACAGAACAACTATTGCAATATCAGTTTTATTTTTTAATATATAAAGCATGTACAATCCTTTCAGTGAAAGCTTTTGATATACTTTTGTAAGGCAATAAGAGTTATGGCTTTTGATTATAAATATTTAATCACTTCCCTGGAAAAGGAATTAACCGTTCTAAAATTTTCGAAAGACTGCCACCAACGGACAGTAGTATTGTCGTCGCAATCGATTACACACGACCCGAGAGTTTGACCCAATTAAAAACTAGACAAGCGATTCTTTATACTAGGCAAACGCTGACCTAACACTGCTGACCTCGCGACCATCGAGCCGAGACGATACACTGTAGTAACAATAAGCTATGACCAAAGCGTGTGGCATCGTTATAGCAAAGTCTCGACTTCCGACAGTAGTACATGCCCTTGTCATGCCACATGATCACCAACCCCATTAATTACATTCCCTTGTTGTGGAATGTTCGGTGTCTATATGGAAGGGTGTCCTAAGAGTCAATATTAAAATATTGAAAACTCTGTTGTGATTACGAAACCTCATCTGGAGTACACGGTAATTGCTTAGAGCTGGATAATATCATTATTCTTAAATAACAAATAGATCTTGAAAAATACTTAGTATTCACTTATCAATTCAAAGCTTTACTATCCAAATATACTTTAAAATGTGCGGAACTTGTCTTTTAATGCTACGTATCAATATAGAGAAATGTTATTATTATATAAGACAGCCGATTGCCAGGAAATATGTCATGAGCATAAGTGCCAAATGACACTTTGATGATGATGATGATGATGATGATGATGATGATGATGATGATGATGATGATGATGATGATGATGATAACGATGATGACTTTTATGATAATTGACTGTCACCACCACCATTACGGCGATTAAAATGTCGATTGAGTTTGTGCGAATGAGGTTTCAGTTACAAAAAGGATGATTTAAAGGCATCGACTGTTAAGTTTCACGCATTCATTGGTAACTGAACATTTCAATCATTTCGATTGACTTAAAATATACCAAAATCATAAATAATTGTTTGGAAAATTTTATAAACATCAAACATTGTAGGATACGCGGTGTATGAGAAAACAACCAAATTATTGACAATGTATGTCGAAACATTTCACACTACCAATATACATGAGTTTTTGTAAATAATCTTTACCATCACAAAACATAAGAAACGGGAAAGGAAATACTCTGGATTCCCTGTTTTACAATTAATACATTCAAACTCTATTCATATCCGTTACATTTCTGAGTTACTGGAAAATGAAGCTGTTTAACCGTATTCCATTCAGAAGACAATTTAGACAATTAGATTTCCCCTGAGAATTAATATGTCATTAGTGGGATTTATCCGAAGGTCATTCTGAAGAAATAATTTTTGTTGCAATTAGTCTGAAGTTAAAACCCTAAATTGACAGGAAAATGAATTGAGATGAAAATTTGCATCGTCTGAGGTTAGACAAATGCTACAATATGGTATCTGTCTGTCAGGGTTATCTCGTCTAACTCTTGCCCCGTACTTACCCTCTAGAGTTGTCTGCATTCATTTCATCGCATGGTTCGCCGTCTGATCAGACACTATGCTTACTGTCATGGCGTCAGTCAGAATATTTGTATCGCAGACGGTCTGTTATCATCGGGTCTAAGGGAGCCGTCATTATTTACGGCCGGCGGGTCGGAGGAATTTCATCGGAAACTCCGATATTTCGAGTACCCCCCGCCCCCCCTCCTGCCAACCATGATGAATTAGAGTAACCCGTTCTCTAACTAAGAAATTATGTTTGACCCCTCTTACAAGAGTTAAATACCAAAAATGTATTACTAAAACTTACAAAAATACAGCAATAGTAAAGATCTTTCAAATCCTGATGTACCCTGCTAGATTATCATCAGTTATCTCATGATCCTTGAGAAAGGTGAAACAAACAAAATCAAAGAGACGAAAAAATACAAACATTAAAGCTCAAGCTATAACCAGTATCCAACCATATAGTATTGTTTAATTCGGATTGGTATTATGACAGGGTTTTCACCAGGATATCTGACAGGGCAGAATTTTAAAGTACAGGGGTGAACATGCGAGAGGTTGAGGGGGAAGAGGTGTTGTCCCCTTGCCTGTGTAGGAAAATTTTCATAAATTGATGTGTGTAATGGTGCAATCTGCGAGGTGTTTCAATTTATTTTACACTGTTTGAAAATCACAGTGTACACCGATTTTTTATTACAGTTTTTGAATGATCAGTCTTTGAGTCACAATATTCAAAACCAAACAGTAACAGTACATTTCGTACAAAAAAAACTGTTCTTAGTTTGCCAGAGATTGAAGACCAAAGAATATGCAGGAATGGAAATCTGTGTCATTTCCCCTGCTGCCAGCAGCTAATGAAAAGCCTGGATAAGGTTGGTTAAAGGTCAAAATGGTTATTGAACTGAAATCAATTAAAATATAATGTTTTGGTGATAATAAATTATGAATCCTCAACAGTTCAGTTTTGTCCTAGGTACTTTGAAAGATATTAAGAAATTGATGTGTGCAATGGTGCAGTCTGATGCAATCTGAGAGGTTTTTTCGACTGTTTTTACTAGTAAAGAACACCCCAAGGGGGAGAGCAAGAGGGGAGGGTATCCCCCTATCGCATCAAAAATGTTGAGAAAATGATGTGTGCAATGGTGCAATTTGAGAAGTATTTCACATTATTTCGTACCGAAAATTGAGTAAACCCTTTCTTTCTCTCCACATTTAGAGCACCTCCCTTGAGTGATCCACCCTCACCTTCCTCCGACCCCCGCAGGCCGTAAATAATGACGGCTCCCTAAGGTCCCAGCCCTGTTTTTCCGTGAACAATTTTCTTGCTCGAACACGTTCAACAGTATACGCCTGGACGGTTTGGTCATTGGTAGGAACAATAAATGCATAAATTCACAACAAAGCAGCTGCAAGCTTACGTCTGTTAAGAGTTTGTCTTGTGACGTACACTTTTGATAGATTCCTGAGAAAGCAAATGTATTGTTTCATGGCACAATCATCAAAACGTGCATATGTAAAGTTGCCATAAGAGTTGACATATCTGTATCCCTCCTCGCCTACATACTCGGAGGGATACTGCCGCTGTGTTGGGGATACCCTCATCTTCGATGACGTCACACTGATTCGAAATACCAGGAGATTACACACACACACAGAAATACACACACACATATATACGTATATATAGTGCTACTTTATATATAAATATATAGATATATAGTGCTACGTTATATATATATATATATATATATATATATATATATATATATATATATATATATATATATATATATATATATAT
>LD345952.1:52481-62776 GCA_001465055.1 Ptychodera flava
GTCACCGCATGGTCCATTAGTGAAGTCTGACTGCCGTAAAGGAGTGTTTCGCCACAAAGTAAAAAGCCACGACCTGTTTTGCGACAAAATAGCGCCACCAACGGCGAAAATTTGAAAGGAAAGTTTGTGTTTTTTTTCCTTAAAATCTCCAAAAAACTAGGCGCGCGCGGACGCAAAACAAAGAATTTACTTACTTTGGCCTAATATATTCGCGCACGTGCACGCACGCAAGACCAATTATTTCTTAGCCTGGCCTCTTAGCCTGGCCTCTAACAGCAGTATCCTTACAAGACAATGAGGGGACGTAGTGAATCCGACGATATCATCTGTCTCTCTGCTTGTGTATCAGTCTGTCTGTCTGAGTCTGTCTTCCTGTTTTTTTTTCTCTCTATCTGTCTCTATCCCTCCTCTCTCTCTCTCTCTCTCTCTCTCTCTCTCTCTCCATCTATCGATCTAGCTACAGCTGTAGCTGTGGCTATCTATCTATCTGTATTCATTTTAGAGGCGCGTACTGACTTTATTAGCCATACTTTTTCTATTCTAACTTTAAGCACACAGCCGGTCTGTAAAGAATAAAACCGATGACAAAAGCCTATTTTAACAATGCAGTCTATATGCATACACTTAGGGTATTCTTGCCGATCGAAACGATCAATGTCTACTCATCTGAACAAGCCCCTCGACGTGAGAACCTGGAATAATAATTTTTAGAGATCGTTTTATTCTTTCTAGTAATTATTATGTCAAACCCAGGGTTTTCTGTGCATTTGAATTGCGTAGAATTTTTGTCAATACTCTTACTTGTGATTGGAACTTCGTGTTAAGTTATAAAATATCTCAAATATCCATGGAAAGTTTAGAAAGTGAGCATGGATATGCTTCTCGCTAACACTTTAACGCTGCTCTCTTGCGATCTGAATCATTGATGTCAATTCCACTACATAGTAAGGCCCAAGGATTTAAGAATCGACTGTAAATGGCGATAGTGCGGTAGATTTGTTCAGCAGATCACACCATTGAGAGAGAAAGGCGCCATTTCACACATGTATGGCGGGAACACATCCAGCTGACACGCACAAGGAGTGCAAGTTGAAGAAAATCGATAATACGATCCGAGGATGATTATTAAGGGTTCATCTTGCGCCTTTTTTGTTCTTTTCTTAGTCATGGGGTCAAAGGTCAACTTTGCAGACTCAGTAACGGGAAAGAGAAAATTGTACTTTTACAACAAGGCTGCCTTTGTTTTTACCAGCTTTTCTTCATTTCCCACGATGCTTTGAAGACGAGCTTGTACATTGAGACCATCCTTGGATGTGTTGCTGGATGCCCCTGAATCAACAGCTTGGTGAGTGTTAACGCTGTAGTTGTCCAATTAATCGTCTTTCTAACCCCTATTCAGTTTGCTGTGTCGTGTGGTGTTTACATTTCAGTAAGAGTGTTTCAAATCACCTAATCAGGTCAAGTTGTATCTCCACCTGTGAGCGACATAGATCCCAATGCACAGTACCGTCATGTATAATTCAAGTGAAAAGGAAATTTATAGTTAGCCTATAAGTCCGAACCTATACTCGTCGGTTAATTCTGAAACAAACAGCACTTTATATTTTTAATGCAGGAAGAGCCTTATTATTTGCCGTTTTCTGTTCCAATTAATCAATTCTCTCTATCTGCAAATAATTATTTGAGGAATATCAGCGTAACCTTTTCCATTTTAACGAATGTTTCGGGTCCTCTTGCTAATAGCAGACCCTTATCAGAATGAGCAGCCACGTTCAACTCAGACAAAGATAATAGTTGCAGTTTCCATTCAAAATACAGCTTGCGAAATGCGTTTCAAAATCTACTACCTACATACATGTAGCTATCTATCTACTGACCCATCCATCTATGTTTTGTCATGATACGTTCCGTTGTGAAGGTTTGAGTTCAGTGTATTTTTGGATATTTTGTGCTGTGTTTTACTACAAGCTAGTATAGATTTCATTGTTATTTTTTCAAACGTATCCGTATACATTTCGATGGTCGGATACAGTAGGCCCTCTATACTCTATATTAACAACAAATACCGATAACTTATTGGCAAAGACCCTACATAATTGTCGCACACATATGCCACCCCTGCCAATAAATCTTGTATGGGCGTAGGCAAAACCTCGGTGTGACTCAGATCGGGATAAAAATATCACTTCTATTTGCCCTCATTCGCAGAGCTAAATTTATCAAAGGGTTTATCAAGAGGATCTGAACCTTCCGAAACTACTGCATTACAATTGACCATTTAACTTGTTTATTAATTCTGTTTCTCTTTAGGATTGCCGACCATCGAAACAGGAACACTGCGAACGTGATGAAACGCCCTCACATGACAAGCGATTACCCTTAGATCTGATGCTTTCTGTTTAGGGTGTCTGGCTGTGATTTTAAGGGTTGTTAAATCGTCAACTGTTATGTCGCGGAACTTTCACCGACGGTTGCGATGCTGAAAAACTGCTCCAACAAAATGAATGTCCGTAGAGTCTTCGTGTTCCTTATCGTAGTCTGCGTTGTCAATCTTTTGGTTCTGCTGTATAAATTGAACATGGCCGCCGCCCCTGATGCATCACTCGTCAGACACACACGCGATAAGGACTCGGAGATATACGAAGACTGGACCGAGCCTTTCCTTTACCCGCGCCAAATGAGAGATCAGGTTTTCATCGTCTGCCTCGTGTACACCGCCGTGGAAAGGCGAGACCAACGCAAAGCGATCCGCGAGACTTGGGCGTCGAGGCGATTGTGGGACAACAAACGTGTACTTGTTTATTTCGCCCTGGAGGAAAGCAACATAACTTCCGACGAAATATTCGTTGAAGAAATAAACAAGAACAATGATATTATAATTTTTGAAATCGACGACATGGGAGACAAGAAGACAGAGTTGACCAAATCTGCATTTATTTGGATGGCTAGGCAATTCGCAAATTTTCAGTATTTCTTAAAAACAGACGACGATATTTTTGTCAATATGGACGCTCTTGTGAACTATCTGGGCAAGTTGAACTCCAACAAACTAGTCATTGCAAGGGATACACGGTCGTGGTTCGATTTTGTCAGTCAACGGTTGTACGCTCCTGACCCAAGAGTGCCAAGTTACGTCATTTCTTCTGACGTAGTTCGTGAACTTACCAGGAACTTCGAGCTGGAGAAGATACACGGAAAAACAAAGTTTTCGCGTGAGCTGTATGAAAAATTGAACATTCGTTTGCGAGACAACCAAGGCTTCGACACCGGACAGAATTTGCAAACAATATGTGAAGTAAAGGACATCTTGACATCTACTCATGTTCCGTTTTTGAGAGTTTGGCGATATTGGAGACTGGTCAACGATTGGGTAGAATTCGTCACGTGTGAGGATGGCGATACAGAAATTGTATCTACAAAGGGCAGACAGAATCAAAATAATGCACGACACGTTCACAAATTCGTGTCCGTCCCCGATCCTCACAATATACCGATGGTTTTAGACCACCCGAAAGTGTGTCACGAAAACTCACCCGTATTTGTCGTTGTCTGTGTGATCTCGTCGCCTGTGCATTTTGATAGGAGAATTGCAATCAGAGAAACCTGGGGGCGCTATTTCGACCCTGTGAAAATGGTGAATATTGTAACCGTATTCGTTCTTGGTACTTCGACTGACACAGCAATTCAGAAGAAAATACTGTTTGAGGATAATCTATTCGGCGATATTATACAGGGTGATTTTGATGACACATATGAACATTTAGTTTTCAAAACTTTGTCACTACTTCGATGGGTGATGAACAACTGCGCTTCGGCAAAGTATGTCGTAAAAGTCGACGATGACGTCTGGTTGAACTTTGACCTTCTGCTGAAGATACTGCAGCCGGCACCGAGAAGCAAATTTTATCTTGGTTTTCCGAGAATCTACGCCCCGGTGTTGAGGGGTCCAGTGGCAAAGTGGTACACACCCGAGGAGATGTATCCTTCGGCGACGTATCACCCCTATCAGTCTGGTCCTGCGTATGTACTCTCCAATGATTTGGTGGGAAAAATTTTCGAAGCCTCGAAAACGTCAAAAATATTCAAATGGGAGGATATTTACCTTGGTGGAATTATTAATAAACTTGGCACATACCCATATTCCAGCATCGATTTCGATATGATGGGCTTAGCGCGATCAACGTGTGCTCTTCGCGCATGCGCCATGTGCCACAAATATTACGCAAAAGATTTTCTTTATCACTGGAATCTCATAAAACTGAAAGAAAGGAAAGATATTGCTTGCCAATCAAATGCCCATCCTTACATTCCAAAGTTCGGTATCCTTGATACCAATCCAGACAGACAAATTTACGTAAATCGCGATCATTCACTCGGGCAAAAACTTATCGAAAATACGCCTTACCGGACTTCGCACAGTCAACTTTGCCGTTACTATGACGACAAACGCGATCCCATTTTTCTCCTTGTGCTCATCTTCAGCGACGGTGCAGACTTCGACAACAGACGATATGCCAGGGTACTCTACGCAAAACCCCGCGTCATCAACGGTAAACGGGTGCAACCATTCTTCGTCGTGGGTTCTCGCGGAGAACGAGATCTCAGGAACCTACTGGAGAACGAAAACCGAATGTATGCGGACTTAATTATTCTTGATCAGCTCGACACCAAGCAGAACAACACACTTAAACTTGAATTCGCACTACAGTGGGTTCTGATGTCATGTCCAGACTATAGATTTATCATGAAGGTCACCTACAAGGAATACGTGAATTTTGAAAACACAGTGTCTTATCTCTCAAAAGTATCATCTTCGCGTTTTGTCGTCGGTAATGTTGTCATGCCGACGGGGGAATCATCCAGTAGCCGTCCCATCCTGGAGATGTACAAGCCGCCATATTTACAAGGAGACGCGTTCATTCTGTCAGCCGATATAGTCAGAATTCTCGCAAAAACATTTCCATGGAAACCATATATCATGTTGCCCGGGCCTTTGCTGAGTGAAATATTTCACGAAAATGACATAAATATGGTACACCATGGAGGAATTCTTATGAAACCGCCAAGCTTCGCAAGAAATCAAAAATTCTGTATCCTACATGATCTTCTCATTTGCTCCAAACTGCCAACGTACAGATATCTTTTAAGCATGAAGCTCCTCAGCGGAGACTTCTACGCATGCCCAAACTATAGAAGTTCACTATCACAACAACCTGCATCTGAAAATGCTGGCAGATTTTATGGTCGGCAAAATCTGATTGCGTTCGAGACTAAACTCGATGCTGTCAGTTATATGCACGATTTTCAGTACATAATCAAAAATGAACAGACGTGTCAACTGTTTGGCCAGATGAAAGTGAAATCAGTTCTCGTTATCATAGTTTCAACACCCGAACATTCTGAAAATCGGAAGGTAATCCGAAAAACCTGGGCAAGGGATAATTTCGTCGAAGATAAAAACATTTTGTTCATGTTCCTTGTTGGAGATACCAGAAACGAACTTTTAAAGAAAGATCTTTCACTTGAGAATGCGCAGTACGGAGACATCATACAGGACTCATTTGAGGACACACCTGGAAGTGACGCAATCAAAACTGTTTCTGCATTAAAATGGGCTGCAAAATTTTGTCCCAAGGCAACTTTTATCGTCATGACGAGCGACGTTATATATCTTAATGTTGGTAGACTGATTGAGTACCTAAGGTCATCAGATACTGCAGAAAAGTCTCTGTTATTGGGTAGCTTAATGAAACATGACAGTCACATAGAACATGACCACAACGGTATCGTTCAATTGAGTACACACACATACGTGATGTCATCAGATGTTGTGCACACGCTGTATCTTGCGACAATGCGGACACAATTAGCTGGGAATACAGATGTTTATTTTGCAGAGTTGATTAAAAGCCTTGACATTTTGCCTCGATACCACCAAGCATTCAGCAGACGACAATTTGTCAAAGGTTTAGATCAGTATCTCCTTAACTTCCATGTCACCTGGGAAGTAAGAGTTCCCGAGAACATGACGTCATTGCATGAGCTTAGAAAGCCAATTGACACATTTTACGATTACAACAGTGACAAAGTAAACGAGCCTGGACGGTACAGCTTCCTCATCGCCAATCCGAAACGATGTCGAAGAGGGAAACAGCGCAAGAACGTTAAGGTCGCCATTTTTGTGTTCTCTGACTGTGCGAGCGACAAATGGAGACAATCCGCTCGAGAAACTTGGATTCGCGACCTGAAGACAATTACAGATGTTGGCACGGTTGTAAATTTTGTCCTCGGCAAATGTGATGTCAATGAGGACGATCTTATAAAGACAGAATTCGAGAATTTTGCTGACGTTATTCAGGGGAGTTTCAATGACAGTGGTTACTATAGTAACACCTTAAAGACTTACCTTGTTCTGCGGTGGTCATCAACCTATTGCTTTCCGTCGAAATTTGTCATCAAACTCGATCAAAATGTATTTTTAAACGTAGACAGTTTAATTAATCAATTGAAATCGCTGGGACAACAGTATAATCTCTTTGGTTCAAAAATTACAAATGAAATTTCTCCGAGAAACAAAGACAGCCTTGATTTTGTGCCTCATTCCACGTGGCCTTACCAGTATCTTCCGCCATACTTAGCGCCGGATGCGTACGCCATGTCCGCAGACCTCGTCCAGGATTTATATGTTGGTTCGTATTACGCAGAGCTGGTTGCGAACGAGGCGCTGTTTCTTGGCCTGGTTGCTCACCACATCGGTGCCTCCATCACGGACAACGACAAGTTCAGAACTATAGAAAGATTTAACATCTGCGAGTTCTCAGAAAACTTTGCAGTGCGCACGAAGACAAATACTGAATTTCATACCGTTCATCGATTTTTGAAAAACGAAGAGAGGTGTAATGGAATGAAACCTATGATAAAAGAGTAAAACTCAGATATTTGGGGAAATTTCTTGGCTTAATTAGTTGGAGGACTGTGCATTGACTGCATGTAATGAGAATGAAATTTTCAAAAAAGGTTCTTGTCATCGGAACATTTTGAATGGAAGTCAATCATAACTCAAGATTTCCTTGCCGGTATACGTGTAAGAAATTTGGCAATTTATCTGTGAAAAGTGTAAAGGAAATGATCCACCTGTCAGACATATTGGAAGTAAAGATACTTAGTCATATAGTGAAGTGATGTTACGAATTTTTTTATTAAGGCCTGTATTTTTGGATCCGTTAAGTGAACGGAATATACAAAATTTCACTTGTCGGAATGTACTGTTTAACATTTCAAAAACAAATAAAACTTTCCATGACGTATCAATGTATTAACAGTCTGCGTGGTTTATTTTACTGGACAAATCAGATAAAACGACATAAAAAGCCCAAATAAGTTTTCGATTATCCATCCAAATTGTTAGTTTTATTCAAACACCTGGCTATTTCTGTTGGTACAGGAACGGCCGTTTGGATGCCCTTTGCTCCCGTCATTCATATCGGAAGTTAAAGGGAAACAATCGTCGGAACTGCGCCTGTGCGAGTTTCTTGTTTACAAACGATGTATTTCGTGCATGGTATCTAGATGCACCTCATCATCATAGCTGCAACATTTAAACATACGATGTAGAATATGAAAGTCTTGTAAGGGGGTTTTAACTTTCATCAATCGCCATCGTACCTTGGATAGAGTGTTTACATTCCGGGTCGTATGGATCCCATACGACCTTTGAGCGCAATTCTGACCACTGCATTCTTTTAAATAAAAAGATGAAATATGATAAAAGTCGGGTCATGGTATTCTTAGAAAAAAGGTATATTTCTGTGTGAATGCATGGTGGATCAAATTTACTGAACCAGGTATTACGATGATACATTACCAAAAATGCTATTTAACTAAGTGTGTCCACATAACAAAATAATATATTTGGACCGAAAGATACCGCACGTGTTTAGGCCTATACATATTCATTTTCGCGAGCCAGAGCATGATTTCCGCTCCGCGCACCCACGCAAAAATCACTCTTACGGGTAACGCCGAGCTGTTTCCGTAAAGGGCCAGGGGCGCGTGGTTACGACGATGATACATATCATGTGACCGTATATAGTAGCTGCTTTTCCAAATTCTAAGACTTAATTAGCAAGTCATAATTTCTAAAGCTGGAATGTCCAGCATACGACAGTAGAAACATTCACTTCAAATACGCTGAGATTTGCAAGAAATACTTCTTGACCCACTTCCCAATAATAATGAAAATTTAGACCCGAGAGAAAACATTGTTTCACGAGATCTTTTTTGCAAAAATACAGAGGCAGTGAGAGATGTTTTAATATTTTTGGACGAACTAGCAAAATCACACACTTGTTATTAATTGCTACTGATGTCTGAATTTTACAAAATCACAGTGTAGGCAATACATATGAGCCTACATTCAGGGTTAACAAAACAAATTCTTAGCGTTTCCACATGTTCCCAGAAGTAATAAACAAAAACCATGGGCAAAAAAAACAAAACAAAAAACCCCCGTTAAGTGTGAAGCATAATCAAAATAAGTGCAATACGGAAGAAAATGTTAATATTTTCTATAATTAAAAAAAATGATAAAGCAATCCAAGTTGGCTATTTATTTATAAAACTTTGCACATTCATGCGAAGGTAAAAAGAAACTAAAGTTTATCCATTGCACAAACGAACTCTGTGTTTACACAATATAGTACAACAACAGTGGAGTGAACAACGTTTACGTTTCAGGGCAGTATCTGATATTGGACAAATCCTAGTTTAGATCAATACTTCAGACATTATTCAGGCCGCATACACCCGGGCGCATACATATCGATTACGGCCAATGACCCCATCAATATTGACCTTGTAGTACTCACTGCTGACCCATATTTTCTCTTTATAAATGTCACATCAGAAAAGATCGCATACAATGAAATACGCGACGGGAATGAAATACGGCTAATTCTCACAGGGACAGAAACAAAAAAGTCCCGTGTTTATCAATAGCTCGTACATAATTACCATGTGAATAGTACTCTAAACCTTGTGGCGGGAAAAGTTAGCTTTCAAATACCAGTTGTCCTGCACCAAGCATCACGGGCTTGTGGCGCAACGGATAACGCGTCTGACTACGGATCAGAAGATTCCAGGTTCGAATCCTGGCAAGCTCGGGCATCAATACTTTTTGTGTCACTCTCAGCAAAAAGGCAAATGTGATAAAGTAAAGAATATTGATGAAACTTTTCACTGATAGAAGAACCCATCAATGCTTCTCTTATATCGATGATAATAATCAATTTTGAGTCTGCACATGACATATTGTTGACGGTTTTCTGGCCACTCACAATGAAAGCAAAGAAGAAGAAAAATGAAAAACTAATTAAAACCGTAATAACGAACTCTTGTGTGATTTAGAATCAGGAGGAACTCAACATTGTTTTACATGGTGTTTATCGTTTCTGAGGGTTAACTTGAACTTGTGTATGGATTTGAAAACATTTACTTTTATTCTCAACTAAACTGACACCAAACAGGCAGTTGTCGGACCCCCCCCCCCCGACAATATCTTCTTTTGCGTCACGTGATTCGGAGCATTGTAATATTTTGGATGTGAACTTCCAAGCTGACCTATATTCCTATATTTTACTAAAGACAATTTACATCGATGATGCCCCAATAATCATATGCATATAAACGCAAGGAAAACAAAGTGCATTTCGATAACTTCACCTTTTAAGGTGGGTCATTTGAATAATTCCGATGTTTCACTGACTGCAGAGATAGCTGATACCAAGATCCTCAAAGTTATTTCAGGGGAGATTTTAGGTATATCTTTAGATGAAACCTTATCCTGGGATGTCCATATTGATAATTTATGCAAGAAATTGAGTATGCGCATTGGATTTTTACGTAAACTTCGTACTTATATTCCTTTCGATCAGCCTATAGTACTGTGTTATGGTCTATTCCAGAGTATTCTTGATTATCATATTTTACTTCACTGCAATTGAAACATTTATAAATGTTTGAAAAGGTATGGTCCACAGTATTTATCTGATTTGTTTACCGCTCAGAGTACATAGTCATCATACACGGTCTTCTTCTCGCCAGGATTTTTATGTACCTAGATGCTCCTCAAAATATGGTCAACGTAGCTTTCAATACTGTACTGCCAAACTGTGGAATGCTTTACCAATTTAAATCAAACAAATTACTGCTCTGTACACCTTTAAATGTGACATGAAAGATTATGTGAAAATGAATGTTCCATTGTAGATGTTATTATTGTAATTTTGCTTGAGCCC
>LD345952.1:68484-79412 GCA_001465055.1 Ptychodera flava
TTAATGTCATATTGCAGAGAGAGAGAGAGAGAGAGAGAGAGAGAGAGGGGGGGGGTTGTATGTATACAACATAAACTTAATCATCTTTTTGATTAATTACGCCGACGGAAAATCACATGCCCCCGCTCGTCTTTCGAACTTTTAAATTAGTAGTTATTTTGTTCATTGTTGACGTGGCATGGTAATGAATATCTGTGAGAATGTACTATGTGCTCTGTCTCGGTATTTGCTAGGTTTGACGGTATGATCAACTGTCAAACTTTTGTGAAGATCATAAGGTGTCACATCGACCACCTCAGTGTTACGTAATTTTGCTTTCTTCGTGTTTCTATGGCGAGGAAAACAATGACTTCCCAAACAGCCAGGTGCGTGATCTCTGCGACACCTGTGGCGTTGTCGAAAGTTCTCAGGTGACGTCACGACTTTCCGGGATAGTTCTCGTCCCTTTGTAATTACGATCATTTTTCAAGCAACCGGCTAAGCGTGTGCATCTTTTTTGTTTTTCCAACAGTTATAATCCAGAACGCCATGAGGACAACGCTTTTGCTTATAGCTACTCTTTTGGGGCTTATTGGTAAGTTTTATTTTACATTGAGACTGAGATGTTAATAAGCTTACATGTTGAAACGTACATCCGTATCCAGACATACTTTTGTACACGCTAAAGACCTAAAGAGACACCAACAGCAAAAAGGACGCACAAATATACATAAATACGACTTACACGGGATGTACATGCATGAATTTATACTTGCAAAGATAGATAGATAGATAGATAGATAGATAGATGGATAGATAGATACATTCATTCATGCATACATACATACATACATACATACTTGTAGCCACAAAATCTGCAGAATGCTCTCAGATCAAGTTTGAAAACATTAATTTTGTAAAAAGATCCCTTAAAATTAATAAACATAAAAATCTCTTTAACAGACAAACTGTAGATTCAACTCTCTCACACTGAATCGTTATCCTTATCCTTACAGCGATTGCAACAGCCACCACTTTAGCACCAACCACCGCTGCAGCCAGCGAAGGACCATCATCTGACGACGGCGACGGTGACAGCGCCACCAACGTCCAGCTTAGCCTCTTCTTGATGCTGGCCACAGTGTTCTTTCAGTTCATCATGCGTCAGTAGTCGGCGACCAATGATCAATGACTGTTTTCAGAAGACAACTTTTAGAAGCCGTGTAATATTTCTCAGAACTCTCAGGGGGGGGATACACCATGTAGAAATCACGTTTCAAAAGTCGGCACCAGTCATGCAGTGACGGCGTCGAACGCAATCTTTGGGTAAAAAAGGTCAAAGGGGAAGGGGAATATGTTCATCTTTCATCGCTAGAGTACTCGTGGTGCTGTAAGTTTAAGCGGCTAACTTTCTGGATCCCCCGAAGTTAGCAAAATGATGCCTTGAACGAGGTTATGATTGGAGACCACTTTCCTTGATGGAGGCTCGTTCAAGGTTGAACACTTAAGACGGATCTTACTCAAGAGTATCTGACACTATACGGAACTCCGAAGAACTAATCATTTTCCACTCTTCTCAAAAGATAGCGATTTCGTTGAAAGATTGTGTGTAGCCATCAGCTATGAAATATTATACTTTCATCGGAATCCCTTAACTATCCCCCCTCATTGATGATCTCAATATTCCTGTGTCAACAGGTCTGATTGAAATATTCTGACATAGACAAGCTTGTTATCTGAGGGACGGATGGGAAATCTTTTCTGAGTCTTACTACAGGGGGATACATTGTAATTATATCGATTTTGTATTTTTAAAATTTAAACTTTGTAATATATAAGCTTATATACGAGTGTGATTATTTTGAAGCGAATCACCGAAGTCATGACTGTAACTATGTGACGTCATTACGTCCACCGTTGCCAACGGGATATGCAAATGAAGCGTTTGTAAACAATGCTCGTTTGAGATGTGAAATAAAATCCCGCCTTTTAACAATGAAGTTCACGGTGTATGTTGTCGTTTAATCAGTGAGAAAAAAAATAAAGAAAAATCTATCAACTGCTACAAAATGAAACAAAACAGGATGGGTAGTGTGGTAAGAGTGTAAAGAGTGTAACCAGCTGTGCTGTTTGTCCTGCTTTGTTCGTGTGAGTGTTAAGGATGTCAAGTTGTTTCGAACTTCAATAGAAGCACAGTTCAGTTCAAATAGGCGAATAGATATCCTGCCTGATAATGGCGCATCCCTCTACGAGGGACATCGTCACTCGATGCCAGTGTGATGGAACAAGAACACAGACCCGGGCATCAAGGATCGACTGCCTGAATTATTCATGTCTTTGTTCAGCTAGTTGGTCTGGTGAATGGAGAGACCTACCGTGCACCCCCGAACCCCACCCGCTTACTACTTTTGTATATTTTTGAATGAACTGCCTCTCTTGGCGCCAAATATGACGTGCGTGTATTGGTCTTGCGTAAATAATCGTAGACATATATGTGACTACTTCATAGAGAAGACATTACATTTTAAAGGGACAAAGTCGGCCATTTTTCAATAATTTTGTTTGATGCGAGATGCTTCTGATATTGTTTGACATGTTCAAAGATACTGTATGAATGGATGAACATCTATATATTCGATCCCGGTTTTAGATACGATACATGAAACAATCACGAAAATGAGTTTAAGGTCATGACAATTAATTCATTTTCGCGATGGTTTCATTGATCGTGTCTGAAACCAGGGTCCAATACATGCATGGTCACCTATTCATACAGTATCTTTCAAAATGTCAAACAATATAAATATCTTGTACGAGACAAAATTCATGAAAAATGGCAGACTTTGTTCCCTTTAACATGACGCATCGCGAAGATCTGTCGATGTTTCTTCCATGTAGATGGTTTACAAGACTGTAAAACAACGGTAAAATATTGGTGAAACAAAGGTATCGATCAAGGTAAATAAATAAATCACCGGCACATGCAAGAAATCAAAAAGAAGATGTGAACTCAACTTAAATATCGACTCATTCGAGGTAAAATGTTGGTTCAGAAAGTAGAAAAGTACGATAAAACTGGACAAAAATGAATCTGTCCATTCTGCAGTCTGGTTTCATTTCAAAATGTGTCAAGACACAACTAAGTCACATCATCAGTCTCACTGCTCCAATCGTTTATGTTCGCATTTTATTATTTTATTTGAAGGCACCGAACCCTCAGTTTACCAAGGAGCCACATGTGGTCGCTAGAGGGCGGTATACAACGGCTCTCCGTCTGGGCCTGATAAGTACAGATGAAATAACAGCAAGTGAACTTGCTACCAACGGAGAATGCACTTTCCAGTGCACAATATTTTCAATTTCACTGAACTCTCAAAAATATACAAGAATGGCAACGACTGATGGTTGAGCATGGTAATACTTGTTTAAGGTAAACAAAGTTCAACACTGACAGGATCAAATCCTCACGTTGTTTTTTTTTTCAAATTTTCATTCCATTTTTAAGGCCAAATTCACTATTGCAGACGTTAACCAGTGTTATAATTTTCCAATTGGCTGCACTCTAGGACTATTTATAGTCGTGAAACATACAGTTTCCGACGCTGTAAACTTTTGATGTAACAAAACATTCAGTCTCTGAACCACAGCGCCATCGCCGTGAGCAAGCTTTGACCAGACAGCAGATGAGAAAGTTAACATCTGTTGTTTCATAATAATAACAATACACATAATATTTTGAATAAAGGACAAAACTGGCAAAAACTAGCATTAACACAAGGTGACTATGTCACTTTCAGATGAATCCCAATACAACATCCCTGGTGAAATATTTGACTAAAAAAAATTCGTTCATGTACTTCTTGTTGAATGCTTATTTTGTTGGTTCATCTAAGATTTGGAAAATTGATTGACATGTATTCTACAAAAACATAATGTACAGGCAACTTGTCCAGAGACTTACTCTGATATGAACAAAATCACTGAATATAAAAGTACATAAAATATGTCTACATCTGGCACATACACATGGCTCAAACCTGTTTTTTCTTATCTCTGCTTGGACATGTCAGTATTTTCAAATTTCTACGGCATATACTTGTTTGGATGTAAGAGTTATTTGTCCATCTTAAAAAAAAGACTGGTTATACAAGAATGCAGCATTTCTTTTCACTATAATCTGTTGATTCAAAAATATTTTCCTTCTGCAGTCAATAAGATTATCCTATCAAAAGGTATCCCATCATTATCTTGTGATGTTGTGTAATCTTTGAACACCATTAGCCGTCTGGTTTTTTTAAAGCCAAAAAATTCTTTTACAACCAGTGTACGCATTTCCGGCTTAAATAACGCTCTATGGCATTGAACTCACATCCCTGATATTCATCCACAGTAGCCGTAACTTTTGATGATTTTTTTCATTAAATTTGTAATTAATAACGACTAGTTTCTTGTTCTACTTGCCAAAGCATGCTATGATACATGTTCTAAATTTTGTCAACTCAGCCTGTACACGTGGAAACTACATTTTTTGTGTTGACAAATGAATTCTGGTCAGGACAAGAATTTACCTGTAAACAATAACAGCAAATTTTACAGATACAGACACTTTGTTGACAAGCTAAGTAGGTGTTTCGACAAGCTTTTGGGATTAGAACAAGAACTTGCACTTGACATACAAAATGAAATAATCATCACAAGTTATGGTTGCTGGCCCTCTAAGGTCATGTAAGTCTTCTACAGTTAATACAATAAATACATCTTATGCTATGACGGCGGTTCCTCCGACTTTGATTTCTCTTTCTGTCCTTCCTTGGATAAGAATCTCTTAAATGACTCATACTCTTTTCTTTCTTCTTCATCTGAAAAGAAATAAAAACAGAAATGAGAAGTTATCATATCAGGAACACAGCCTTTCAGAAATTACAGTAGCATCACTCTGCTGGCCATCGGAGACTGTGATACGGTAAAACTGAGGACAACACATTGCTACATAGATGTGGAGTCTGCTTAGTGAAGTTGTTCTCAGAGTGTGCAGTTATGGAAGTATTTTGCATAGACACCTTAAGATCTCCTTACAGCAGCTGTCTTGCCAACTGACATCTTCCCTCCTTTCCATCAACAGATACCTAGCATTTTAATATTAAGGTAGTATGCGCCTTGAAAAATGAAAGACTTCAACTTTTGCTCAAACTTTCCTCAAGGAATCTTTCAACTATCTTCTGTTATTATCACGAATAAAAATTGAGGATCACCGTGTAAAGTTTGGTACTACAGAAACGATGACCCCAGATTTACCGATATCTGAGATTCAAAATGGCTGCCATCCCCGTGTTAATTCTATGGAGAAGTAAAATTTTTTGATTTTTGAAAAACTAAGATGGAGAAAAGTTTTCTTACACCAAGAGCTTTAAAATGAACCATGAGGGGATTGGCCGGCACAAACCATGTAGGTAGACTGACTAATCCCCTGAGAGCGGAAAAATTCCGCACTGCCGAAATAACGGCTTATGACTCCCCAGAGAGGAAATAAACTACCGATCAGGCAGAACAAAAGATCACAATGTTTATGAATATGACATCACCCGTGATATTTGTAGAGCAATCACCGATTGGCAGTCAGTTCACACCTCAAGTAAGGTATCTTTTCATATGGAAATGATTTCGAACCTACAGTGTTTGTGCCGGGGAATCTTGGCATGACCCCCACACATGGTAGATCGGAAAAGAATTGGAAAAGTTTGAGCATCCAAATATCTGTCCCTGAGGCACATTTTGCCTTAATATTTTCACTAACACATACAATAGAGTCCAAGCAGTATCTTATCTCATGTAAGAGGACATGAAATGCAATCGCTAGTCACTGAATGAGAAAGCAGGGCCTTGTCTGTTGTCGTTGACAGACAAAGCAAAATACAGATTCTCTGCAACTGTTGTTTTGTTATTAGTCTTTTTATAAACATTTGCAAAAAAAGACACAAAAACTAATTATGTATCAAGGGCATACACTTTCAAATATGGAATGAGAATAGATGAAGATCATTTTTCAAAGATTTTTACCTTCTTCGTCTTCCATAGCGACTTCTTCATCTTCCGGATCATCTTCTTGACCAGGACCAATAACTGGCGCTACCTTGGACAGTTGTGCTGATTGAAATCAATTATAAAAACACAAAAACAACAATTTTTTTTTAAAACTTTCTGCAAAGCCCTATCACCCAACAGGGTTCTGTATGTTTGTTTGTTAGTGTTTTCTCCAGGGGTACAAACATTCTAACCGTGAATTGAAGCAGGTACTTTAATATAACAGGGTAGTATAAAAATTGACAATAAAGGCTTTGAAAAAAAAACAAACAAGAAAGCGTATTGGAAATTCACTTTTCATAAATATTTGATGAAACTGAATAAATGAAACATACACCATCATGATAAAAAGTTGCATCAATGAGGCCTGTGAGAAAATCATTTTTTGAAAATCAGTGATTGAATATGAAGGTAGCTTGAATAAGCTGAGATATCATCAAGTTGAAACATGGTATTTGTACCCTTTCAAGAGTTACATGAAACAGCTGAGTTTCAGGCAAGGTATGCTGGTTCTATGGAGCTACAAAAACATGTACACAAAAAGTGGATAATGGTAAAGGTTACATCAGTGCAAATACTCTGTATACATTAACTAACTAATATATGTTCCTGTCATCCATATTTACTTTGTGCAAGTTTGTGTTCCTCCAACTCAGACGTTCGTGACAAGAGGATTGTACCAATGTACATAAAGGTCAGCGGGGTCAGCGGGGTCACATGGCAAACAGCATGTATTCTATTATATTCATTTTATAACGATAGTTACCTATATTCTGAGCGATGACACCCTGGCTGATGTCTAACTCATCTCCTTTACCCATGTCTTGTTTCAACCTCTCTAGTTGCTCCTTTTGTTTCGCTTCCTCTGCTTTCAGCTGTCAAGTGAAAAATCGACGGACAAGTTTGAACAACATTCATGGTGGGTACAATTTTTGTTCTTCAAGATGAGTGCAAAGTCTGTAAATTTAAGGCTTTGGATGAATGGAGTATTTTGAAGCTCTACACAACATAAATTTGATGAATGTCAATGTATGTGGTTAGTATGGTAAACATTCACACAGAAAAGCACAGTACAACTTACAAAATCCAGACAACAAAATTTCACAGCTAAAAAGCGCCCTCACCTTTTCTCTCTTGAGTCTTTCATATTCTGGCCTGTATTCTCTGTGTAACAAATGTAAATACAGCATTAGTATTTCAACAACAGGATTGACGTAGAATGCGTTTGAGGGCAGATATTCAGGCTCTAAAATTTTTACAATATTTTTCTGGTCTAACACTTGTGGGGCTCATTTTAAAGTTCTTGGAGTGACAGTGATTTTCACTTTCTTAGTTTTTTTTGAAAATAATTTATTTTTTTATTTTACCCAATAGAGTGACTCCTGATTTTTATTCATGATATGCTAAGATAATGGTTGAATTTTTTTAAGGAAATCTTGAGCAAAAGTTAAAGTCCTTCACCTGTGAGGTGCATACTACCTTAGAAAAAGAACACTGCATTTTTTACAGTGGAGTGGAATGTTAGTGACTGTGGCTAGATTGATTACTTTGATGCATGTACACATGTAGTAATAACGGACAACTATGTGAGTTTAAGAATTGTTTTGAAAACAGAAACAGCGGTTATGAGCAGACGTTTGAGTAAGCAAACTTTGCATACTTTATTCTCCTGACCTTTGAACTTGTCACATGACTTACGTTTCATACTCCTGTACTGCTTCATCAACTTTCTCAAAGAATTCCTTGATTCCGTCTCCTGATACTGCGGACACACCGACAGCCTGTCAGAGAAATTTGTATGGAAAACAATTACAGTGTAAAATAAATGTAACACTTCAAAATTTCTTTTAAGATGGAATATGCCTCGGGGACATATTCCGACCTTCAAACTTTTACAATAACTTTTTGTTCTCCCACTTGTGAGGGTTTATCTTGAAGCTCATGGAGTACCAAATACATAAAGTTTTCATCAACTTATTTTTGCGAAAATCGAAGAAAAGCTTTATTTTTCCCAGAGAGTTAACACGGGATGGCAGCAATGTTGAGTTTCAAGTGTCCGTAATTGTTAAGTTATATGTTTCTCTGCTACCACAATTTCCACGGAGACCCCTGATTTTCTATTCATGATTTTGGAAGGGAATGGTTGAAAGTTTGCTTAAGTAGTTTGAGTAAGAGTTGAAGTTTTTCATTTTGTAGGCGGGGACCACTTTAAGGCAGAATAAATCTTGAAAAATGAATGATATAAATTTTTGCTCTCACTTTCCCTGTTGGAGGTTTAAAACCTGTTCACCCCCAATTCCCTGTAAACAGGTCCACAATCACTATTGATAACAATGGGTTTGGACCAAACCATGGTGGTGAAAGGGTTAAACATGCTCTTTCAAAGTCTGGAATAAAATTCATGCATCACCATACAAGTTTTTGAACCAGACAAACAAATTACCTAAAACTAATAGATATTTGAAATTTATTATGACCAGTACGCTATGTTAACGTCGTAGGACATTCTTTTTGCTTTCACAAGGACAGAACCTTGAAAAACTATTCACTCTACAAGTTTAACAAAGAATCATTCTTAAAACAGTGATAATTTAAAGGAATTTCAGAATTTTAACCTTTCATTTCTTTTTTATCAGAGAAAATATTTGGAGACTATATTTTCGCACAAATACGCAACAATACTAACAACCCTTATCAGATGCCTTGTCAGAATGTCTTCCTTTAAGTTGTACACTTTTATTACAAATTATATCATATTTAATTGTAAATAGTCTTTGTTGTTAAAAGTTTTGTTTTTTCATGTTTCATGATTTTATTTATATTTAATGATCCCCTTTATTTTCCTTGAAATAAATATCTAAATACATTGAAAGACTTTCAAAGTGATAGAGTCTAATAATAGCTAGTACAATAATTTGTCAAATAGCTCTACTAATTAAGACCGGTAACTTTGAATCCAAATACCAAATCTGTATAAGTCATTGATTTGACCTACCCTGAGATGTTGATAGAATTCATCTAAGACAAGACTCATTGATCTTGTCAGATTTGATGTGTATGATGTCTCGTTTTCTAACGCTTCCTGGAATGCTTCAAAGTCCCTCATCCACTCCACTGCAAACTCATTGTCTATGATGTCTGTCTGAAAGAACAATGATACATCAAAGAATTGGATATCAAAATTCATTTTTCTGACTTGTATCACTTCCACTATACTTTTTCAAAACCTATATGAAAACATAATAATTTTGTTCTCTCAAAGCAAATTTGAGATAATTGGGCGTTTCCTTTAAGCTTAATTTATTACGATGTACCAAAGTTCTCTGAATAACAGGAAAAGTTGACAAATGACATGTATTGTAAATTATATCATACCAGTATATTGATGGCGCAAATACTGTGATCTGATTGGTTGAGACATGAAAAGAACCGTGGTATATTGGCAATATACCACGGCTGGCATACACACGAGCTCTCCGCTTGAGCAAAACTCCGTTTATGACGTTCCACGCCAGAATTTCAATATACTGTTATAATATAACAGCAATAAATCACACCCAGCGACGGTATACCACTCGATTTTGACCAGTTCACGACATATATGCACTCGCTATCGCTCGTGCATATATGTCGTGAACTGGTCAAAATTTCGTGGTATACCATCGCTGGATATGCTTTATTGCTTAAATATCCCCTTGAAATCAACAATGATCTGATATGATATGAACCATACACAACACAAACAGCGCTGTGCTGGGCATAAAGTGCATGCACTCTCTGAGACCAGTCAGTATCTCATTAATCCATGCCTTGGACAGATGGGTAAGACATGCCCTTTGTGATTATCATTTGCCTGTGAGTTGGGCTCAAAGTATATTGTTTGACCAAGCTGTCAGCAGGTATAAAAGTTCTACAACGTGCAATTGGCCTGTATAATGTCACAAACCAGACCAACCAACCACCTAAAGAAAGAGACTTTTGCCCTAACATTGAAAAAATAACACTCACCTTGTTCATAACAACAATGAATGGCAGTCTGTATTTGTAAAGAATGCTGAAATATGGGGAGAAAAAATAGAATTAGGAGGCACCGTGGATTAGGAGGCACCGTGGACCAGTGGTTAGGGTAACGGTCTCACTATCGGAGGATGGTGAGTTCGAGACCCGGTTCAAGACCCAGTAGGTCCAGAGTAATGGACTCACTGTCAGAGGACGGTGAGTTCAAGACTCTAGCACGGTGTTGTGCCCCTGAGCAAGGCACTTTACTCCTCAGTGCTCCATTGGGGGGAGTTAGTGGGTTATGCGTACCTCATCCTGTAATTGGGCTAACGCCCGTTGGATGATGGACTGATAAAAAAAAAAAAAAAAAAAAAAAAAAAAGAATTATTGAAATATGATAATCACAAAATGACTGATCAATTCATAAAGTCTCTATGTTTCCATTAGTTACAATGATTGGTATTAGCAATCCTGGGACATTTTATCTGACATACATTAATGTTTTCACATTTATGATTCACATTTAAGGTCTGTCCAAATTATTACATTCTAGTTCTCTCTGAGCACTGGATCTAAAATTAATCACCACTTGTATGTATTTGAATACATGTATGTACACACATTTATGAACCTTGTACTGGGTGTTACCTGTTGTTATAAAATAGGTTCATCTATTTTGGGGGATAGGAATTACCCAATGTTACAAGAGAATTAGGTCATAGTAAGTGAACCACTATTTGTAAGAATTCATCCAATTTAGGAAGATAGCTTCAAATGTCATCCCATGGGCTGTAGTAAAGAGTCGGTCACTGTTACAAAGCAACTGGCAGCTTTCTGACATGCTAATTCTTCACCATGTATTCGAAAAA
>LD345953.1:28794-44546 GCA_001465055.1 Ptychodera flava
AATTAACTCTGGTTTATTTGCTATTATAGACTAATATAGTCTGATGAAATATGCAAATCTGTATTTTTAAGGAATTTTTTTCCATTTTTGGTCAGGCCATCCTGAAACGAGCTATCAAAGATATCCACCTTCTTCATCAATACATGTGTCACAAAAGGTTAACACAGCAGAGCTCTGTCAACTGTTGAGTCGCTTGTTTTTTCTAAACCGCTGATCAGACAGCTTTAATATTTGGTTTACATGTCCCTAGGATGACCTTAGTGAGATAATTTCATACAGTCAGGAAATACTTAATTTTGTATCCATGTCTATAGTAGCTTCAGGGACTTTGGCCCTATGTTTTCTTAATAGAGCATGCGCATTACAGGAAACCCTCAAGTTCTACAGACTGCCCAGCTCACTTCAGATACTGATTCCTACCGTACGCGTTATGAATACATTTTACGCAAATAAAAACTCAGTTGCGTAAAATCGTACGCAAGTTTTGAAATTGTAACGGAAACGCTGATACACTATATTGAACACCATCATCATGGTGTTCCATATCTGAACACACGTTGCACATAAAAATGTGTTCAAAAAATTGAACGCATTTACGCGTTCAAAGGGCTGTAACACTTTTTGAACGCATGGACGCCGTTCAACGATAAGTGTGTTAAAGGCTAGAACACATGCATGATGCGCGCTTGTTTAACACCTTTAAGTTTAGGCGTTCAGGGGGTGTTGAAGCCTTGAAATAACACTACAGACCACGGATATTCAGTAAAATTATTTTATTCTAAAAATATACAAAACATTTCTAGAGTAAAATACAATAATTTACTGTAAAATGGGCAAATAAACATTCATTGCCACTTTTGTATGCAAAGTTTGTCAGAGTAAAATACTAACGGTGTTAACACCCTCCTATCAAAAACATATAAGCAATAAAAATCCCAAAAAAACACTGTAGATCGTTTTTAAAAATAATGAACAAAGTAATAACAAAACAGGTTTTACTTAAATATTGAGGATTAAGTTTTATGTTCATACTTGTTTAAACCGTACAAAAAATCATCTGAAAAAGCTCAAAATTTGGCCTACTTATTGTGTTGAAAACACGCATATGTATGAAATGCATATTCCATTTTTTAAGATGGTTTCTTAAAGACATTTCCTCTTGTATAGACAATTGTAAATTTTGAAGGAAAAAAAGTTAGTCAGGGCTTTTCTAGTGCACATGTTGTAGTTATTCAAACTAAAGTAAACACAACATGTCAACTTGTCAAAGTGTCACGGTACGGCACAACATACAGAAAGTTGGGAAAGTGCGTCCTTGGCAGGGTAAAACCTATTTCCTTGTCCAACAAAGTCCTTCATAAACAAAAAGGTTTGTTTGTTCGTTTGTTTGTAATATATTTAAATAAACCCTGAAATAAATCGGTTACATTTCAAAAATCTACTTCTCAGAAATTAAAAAACATATTCGTTAAGACCTTTCAAATTCTGCCAGTGGTGTACCCTGCTATTAATTTTTATACAATTTTTTTTACCAAAAATGGTAAAAATCACCCTCAAAATAAACAAAAATGAAGATTTCATCATATCACATTCTAGTAATCCATCATGTATTAAAAATGTCTGAAATGTCTTTAATGTCTTAAAAATACAAAGTTGCAAATTTCTGCATAATTTGAACAATCTGAAAAAGGCTGTCAGTAGAGATCTATGTCCTAAATATCAAAGCTGTTCAATTAGCAGTTTTGAAAAGGATTTTTTAAAGATGTTTTGACCCAAACGACAAAAATTGCCATGAAATATAAAAAATTGAATATTTTCATCACAACTAGCACAAATTTGACCAAGGTCATTCTTATGGACATGTTTACCAAATATTGAAGACGTCAGTAATGGAGAAGAAGATTTTTGCCAAAAAATAGCAAAATTAGCCTCAAAAATATAAATTTGCATATTTCATCATAATTTGAACATATCTGATTAGGGTAATCCCTGGAGACCTGTAATCCAAATATTAAAGGATTCGTACAGGCCGTTTTGAAGAAAAACCTTGGCATGTACAAATTTGAGAACAATCTTACACATCCATTTATTTAGCTGACAGCAAAGCTAAAAAACAGTTGCTAAGTACAAGAGACATGTTGAGCTACAATACAAAATAATCTTATTTTTGATAGCAGGCTATGATCAACTAAATGTAAGAGGGGCTTTAGCTTTCAAAGACGTGAAGTCTCCTTCATCAGATGCAAGGGGGAATGAAAAATTGAAGCAGAAAGTGACAGAAAATTCACAGTGAAAATTTTCGTAAAACTCAGTAATTCAGAGTGAACATTTTTACTCTGAATTTTCTGTCGCTTTCAGCTTTAAGTTTCCATTCCACCCTTGTATCTGATAAGGGAGACTACGCGTCTGTGAAAGCTTATTTTCCGGCAACATTTAGTTGATCATAGCATGCTACCAAAGCGTAGATTAATTTAGAACAAAAATACAGAAACTTATCAAAATTCAGTTACTGACCCTTAGAAGTTTAAATCTACATTAGAGATGAACTGAGGTTCTAAAGCTTGTTTCCATACAGCTACCTGTACACTCATCTTCTTCATTATCTGTACCACCAGCTTCTGTAACAACTCTTCGATTTTCAGTTCAATCCAACTTTTTACATCCTGAAAATAATGCAACAATAGGTAATATGGCGAGATGAGACTGTAAATGAAAGACAAGGGGCTGATTAAGTTAAGGAAAAGGGGAGAATTTCATATACAGTGCCTCTTTTCAATACTGTTACAAAATATTTGCTTCTTCTTGTCATAAACTGATTAAAGTAAAAAAAAGCCAAACTCTCATATGCTGAAACAATAGTATACTCTACGATGTTTAATTGATGTTTTACATGTGACTGTGTCTACTAAAAGACATGTGTTAGCTGTGATTACGCAGCGGTACTATGCAAGGCGTATCGATCGCGCTCAGGTCAAGGGTTATCGCTACAGTTGTGTTACGATGACCCTTGACCCGAGTGAGATCGATCGATAAGCCATGGCCAAAAATACCACTGCGTATTCACAGCTAGTTGTTGGTATACCAGCCATACCAGCCAATGAAAGAAAAACGGTTTCTTCACGTAGTTAAGCTATTTCAAGGTACAATACAATTAATTTCAAAGCATAATAATACAGCTTCAAAATCTAATACCTTTTACTATTTTGGAGGGAAAACTTACCCATTCTGGTCTTGCTTCCGCACGATCACGACTTCAGGGTGCGATTACAAGAAAAATGTCGTATGTTCCGTTTTGATGCATCATAGGATAGGAAAAGGCACCAAACGTGAACACCAAGTGTTTAGAAGTAGAACGCCTCTTGCACGCCGATGTTAAAATTAAAACGTTCATGGTGATTTTCTGATTTTCTTTTCAAATTTTCAAAATTTCAACCCGTAATAAAGATGTAAAATTATTTTGTATACTTCCGTTTTTAGAAAAAACATGCTTTCAGCAATTGTAGGCCGGAAATATTTTTCACTGAGTGTGAAATTCGTTACATAAAAATCCGTGTACGTTTGCCGGACAGCGAGGCTGTAGTAAAATTTAATACATGTATAGCCATTGTAAAGTAAAAAATAAAAAAGATTGTTAATTGTTTCACAGTATTGCAAAATTTTAGTGATGCTGAGTTTTTGAACACTTGGAGGCGATGGTTGTTAACACATCGTGTTCAGGTTTAGAACATCAGTGTTAATAATATGAACGCTAGTGTTAACAATATGAACACTAGTCGTTCAAATTTGAACACCGACATCTACATTTTGAACGCGTAAAGACGCGTCTATCGTCCACTATTTTTACAGTGTACTTGGCATTAAATTACGGTTTAGTCATTCAGTGCAGAAAGTGTAGGGAAACAACAAAACAAAAGTTCTGAAAAATAGCCAAAAGATACAGCTTATGGAGGTTTAAGCAACAGCAGCTGGTGGTCAGCGGGTAGTTTGAAGGTAACGGCGCTGTGATTGGCTATCTACTGTCAGTCCGCGGTTGTTTGAAACATTCAAATTCGGGGTATCAGCGGGTGTAGCGCCGCTGGTTTATTGAATAAATTGTGGAAAATCCGGCAATACGTTCGAGACCCGGTATGTCCACAGTTACGAGTGTAGTGATACATAGCGGCCGCCGCGTAGTATGCATAGTGCATACTACCTGGGACGAATATACCAAAGGTATACTAGTCCATAGACAGTGGAGGGGGTTTCCCCCTCCACTGTCTATGACTAGTCCCAGGTATCACTACACTCGTAACTGTGGGAATGTCCTGGGTAATGCTGTAATCGTTCTACTCGGCCGTAAACGTTCTGCTCGTTCTGGTCATGCTTCAGAATCCAAATGCTGCGCTGAACACATATGGCCAGTTGCCACTGGGTTCAGGGTTTTAATATAGTTTTTAGACAGCTTAATTAAAGAAATTACCGTGGGCCAATGGTTAAGGTAAAGGACGCACGATCGTTGGTTCGAGACCCAGTTCTACGTACTCGGCCGTAAACGTAGTGGTCATGCTTCACATTACGGGTATTCCTCTCTACTTCTCTGGTCCTGGTTCTCTGGATCAATTTCAAAGACATTCACAGACATAGTTCTAGACAAGGGGCAATGAGAATGTCAATGCATCCTAAAGTAATAATAAATAATAATAATAAATCATAAATTTTGCAGTTTGCATAGTAGCAATGCAAATGAATACCTAAGTTACGGGTTTACGGGCTTATGACAATCTCAATGCATCCTAAATCCTAAGTTACCTTCATACTTAGGGAATGTCGATGCAAATGAAAACCTAAGTTTACGGGTTTACGGGCCAACCATGTGGTCAGTACGTTGTCGTACACGTACACATGCGCAGTGGATGGTTAGTTCTAGACTCGACTGCTTAGTAAGTTAGTAAGTATACGTTACGAAGATTACAGTACAAGTAAGGTAAGAATACTTTGGGTATACATATTATTTTTCAGTGTTCGCAAAAAAATTACTCACTGAAATTGACTCTTTACGCATATTTTTCATTGTTATGCGTTTTCTATACACAAAACAGTAAAATGTATCCGAAAGCACCCCGCGACTGAACTTAGGTGACAACCATAAGATATGAGTGCCCGGTTGACATTAAATTTGTTGCAACATTTCACTCATTTTGTGTGGAAAGTTTCGCATTCTCTAGGCGTTGTCTGAGAAATCGGAATCGAGCGATAGTTTCTGACACTTATGACACAAATGTTGCAACAAATAAAATGCCAACCGTGCATGACACTCG
Source organism: Ptychodera flava (assembly GCA_001465055.1). Taxonomy (NCBI): domain Eukaryota; kingdom Metazoa; phylum Hemichordata; class Enteropneusta; family Ptychoderidae; genus Ptychodera; species Ptychodera flava. The sequence goes on from LD345953.1 coordinate 34,092, forward strand.
CTTCTCGCTGTCCCCAAATTTGATCAAAGCATACATGCAGCATGGCATCGAAGCAAACAACTCTACTTTCTTTCAACTTTGCTCCACGAGTCTGTGAAAAAATGATTCAAAGGGTGAGTGGAAAGACACTACTGGGCAGCCCAACATGGAGAACACGGAGAAGCCCAGTGAAATTGAACCCATGTCGGAATACACGAAGCATTGTCCTGTTGTAGCCGATACAACAACAGGGGATCAGCACCCACAGTGAAGCCGTGAGCCGTGATGATGATGCACCGGTTAACAAAAACTCCCGTCCACAACCACACGTAGGCTACCAAGGGCAGTGGGAGACTAAATATTCATAGCTACGTTTTGATGTATAGGCCTAAATATAAATGTATAAATTTTGAACACTGCATTAGCTGCAATATCTCTTACCTTTGGTTGCCCGATGTGTTTTGACGGTCCCATGTATACCCTTTGCTGTTACCAGTGTTCGCGGTAACTTTTTCCTCGTCGTGTAAGGCATACGCATTAGTTTGCTACAAAGGCGTAATGCCTATTGCATGCGTAATTTCACTTCCGCACTCGATTGATGGAAAAAATGACTTCAAAATATTATGAGCAGTTCAATAAATCTACATAACCAATTCGGATTGTACGATGTGCATGTAACATTATTTTAATGAAAACAGTTTTTGCTCTATATGATATTTAGCCCGATTAATGACATGGACATGAACTTGAGTCGGACGCGTTCAAACTTGGAATCGAATTTGTACTTTTTTGAAATTCTAGACACCCGGTAGAGACCCATTCTAGCAATTGACTCGGAGTTCGAGCTTGCAATGGATTTTGTACTTTTGTGAGATCCTAGCAATTACTTCGAAAATTGAGCGTACGATTAGAGAGATCCTAGATCCCAGGAATTGCCTCGGATTTCGAGCTTGGAATCGAAGGTGTACTTTTTGAGATCCTGGCAACTGATAAGAATGCATGCAACATCGTCAATGTTACGAGAAAAGTGCAACGCCTATTGAAATAATATAACTTTTCTTTGAGACCCTATTTATTTGATACTTTGCGACTCAGAAGAGAAGTTTCATATGATTGTTCGTAGCTTATATCGACTCGTAGTACCGCAATCATCAAGCTCGATACCCGTAATTCCAGAGAAAGCGACGCACTATCGGTGTATGGTTAGTTCGAGACTCGATAGCATGGTGTGTTATGTCCTTGAACGAAACACTTTGCTCCATATCGCTCCGTCAGGTTTACCGTTATGACTAGTGGGTACCTCATCCTGTACTTGGACGATAGCCAGTAGGTTTATGGATTACACAGAAAATTGCCCAGACGGTCTCACGCAAAAAATGCTATACCTAAACTCTAACTTCAGTTTAAAAGATCAATATGGTTGCGTATTGTACGTAATAGAAATCCACTGGGGACCGTGGATAATTAAAACAAGCGCATGCTGGTAAACGCAATTTCTATGTTTAGGGGGAGGGTTGGCTGTATTTCAGATACCGTGCGCAAAAATTCGCACTACATGTTCTTAAATGTTTTTGATAGTGTTAGGAAAGTGCATCCATATTACAGTTAGGAAAGTGTAATAAATCATTACAGTTGGTAAACCTTAATTTTAGGACCAAAGAAACTTGTGATTCTTCAAATAATATTTTAAAACAACCTTGAAGTTTCTATAATAGGTATGTACATGTGTGGTCACGAGAATGTATGCTGAACTAGATCAGGAACATTAAAAATTGAAAATTGACCGATTTGCCACACAAACATCAATATCATTTCACATTCAACTTCGTACTGAATGAACTTCTAAAATCATGAGTTAGTCTGACGAATAGTATTAATTAATGTAGTTTCGTTTTTTCCCTGTCTTTACATAAACTGTTATGAGGTCAAAGGTGAGTACTCTACGTAAGTGTTATTGGACTCCGCATCTTCTTTACCGAAACTTACTGCACGATGAAACTATTTAGGTTACAGACGACTGTGTATAATAATATGTGTTATTATCAACGTTCACCAAGTTTGCATGTTAAAAAATTAATCACGTAGATACACTGCCACATGCGCTGTTTTAATTTTTTACTGAAGCAAAATGAAGGCAATTTATTTATTTATTTATTTATTTATTTATTTATTTACTTACTTACTTACTTATTTATTTATTTATTTATTTATTTATTTATTTATTTATTTATCTATCTATCTATCTATCTATTTATTTATTTATTTATTTATTTATTTATTTATTTATTCATTTACAGCTGTCAGTTTTTGGAAAGAAGGTGAAGGTTATTCTGTGTATGATATGAGAGGGAACAGACAACATGACATGTTCATGCATCCAGCTTCATCAGAGGTAAGTTTCTTTCATAGCAATTTGGTCACCATTTATTGAAATGTTGAGATAAAGTCCAAGAAACACTCGAACTCAAATCAACTTACTATAAGGTAGTGTAAACACCTACAAGCTGAAAGATCTAAAAACATCTTGCGCGGAATTTCCTCAAGCAAACCTTAAACCATTCTCGTTGAAAATCAAAATCAAAATCGGGAAATAAATTTATTCATTTACTTATTTATTTGTAATTTTTCTATTCATTTACAGCTGTCAGTTGCTTGCGAAGAGAGTGAAGGTGGTTGTTTGCAAGATTACGCTGTAAGTCGTCTGGCAGAGAGAGTGAACGGACGACGTGAACTGTTTGGATATCAAATCCAATCTGAGGCAAGTTTCAGGCGTAGCCACTTGGTCTCGATTAATTGAAATGTTTAGATAAAAATCCAAGAAAAAACTCTGAAGTACCAAAATTCATCAGAGGTACACATGTCAGTCAATGTTGGCCTTGATTTACTTTAAATCCCGGTACCACTAGAGCACTTGTCAGTTGATACCACTGAACATATAATCGTCTCATCTCTTGACTTGTTATTTCCAGGGTGAAGCATTGCTGTCTACAAATTCACCAACTTATACTGAAGGTGGTCGTCTTGTCTGTAGGCCATCAGAAGACAACAGTTGAAGCCCGGATGTACTGCGGGAAATTAATGGAAATGACGACACAAAGCTATGAAGTCTTTCCTTCAAACATGATAATTGAGTAGTAAACATTGCGTGACAGTCGTATATTTATTCCTTTTCGCTCTATATCCTTCTAAGCCAGTATCTTGCGCAGTAAATGTCCCTCCTTGCCATGTTACGTCATTAAAGAAATGATAATAAGGAAAATAAATGCTCACAATCAATGTCTAGCAATATGCAAATTTTAAAATTACGTGTAGTTTCTACGAGGACACCAAACAGGAGCATTTCTAATATTAAAAATGTTATGGTATGCATTTGTGCAAATACTGTAGAAGGTGAATATAATCGATATTAGGTGTAATCATGAGCTCTTTCATTAGTAAATGCTGTATGAGTCATTGTCAATTATACCTAGCTCAAATCTCGTTTAAAACATGTGCATAGCTGACAACACACGACACCACCGTATTACCAAAATTTTGACAATTTTTGAGAGTTGTTCGCCTGGTAATAATCAGGTAGATTTCACATCAACTGTTGTAAAAGCAAAAGTTATTTGGTCACTTTCTTGAACGTGCACAACTCGTACGTACAGTCACAGTTTCATCACTCATGATAGTAATTTTTCCGCTTCATAAAAAAGAAGTAAGCATTTTATTGTTTTCGTGTACCAATGCAGCTTATCGCCTTTACAAGAACAGTATGAAAAACCGTTGATGTATAATTTTGTGAATGTATGCTTTTGTTATATTTTTCATGATTGGATTAAATTTTAACATTATATCAGGGGAAAGGTTCTCCAATGTCTGGTGTTTGGCCACACTCGCAAAGTGACAACGATGTCCGCGACAGACCAGAAAGACTGACAGACTTCATGTACCCAAACAAGATAACGACAAGCTGACCTAACTGAAGAGAGGCACAGGCGCTTGTTTGCTGGTCCCCTGTCCCATTCCTACCGCTGGCGGCACTATGCTAACGAAGAGGGCCAGGTATTGGTCGCCATTTCAGTCAGATATCTGACTGAATAGTAATGAGGAAAGTCACCTGAGAAGATAACTTTGCTTCTGTAGCAAATCTTGCTGCGTCTGTTGCAATCAAACTTAGTTGATCACATAATATGATATTAAAATTAATATTTTACGAAATATGAAAATATTGCGTTTAAAATTCACAGAGACACAAAATGACAAGCATGGAAAGTCACTTCGAAATCTCAATGATCAAATAAAAGTAGAAGTTATTTGCATGACTTCATTTTTAAGGCCCTGGTTCTCTTCTGTGACAGTGTTGACTGTATCTGCACTAAAGTAGTTTGTGCTTGGAGAATAATACTTGTAAAGTCAAATTGTTTAAAAACAAATAAACAGCAATTTCTCATCAATACGTTAGTCATTGTTTGCATTTCAACTCTGATTTGAAATATCTGTGCCCACATCATAGCCCTGTCATATCCGACAGTGTCCAAATCATTCGAGTCTTGCTGACAACTTTCAGCTGAACAAAAAGTAAAACCTGTCGAACCATATTTTTCTGTGTTTTTAGTTGATTTTTATCTTCATGGTATAACCCTACAGAAATCTTCGTGCTTCTGCGGCATTCTGCATCCATCGTTTCGTCAAACTTAAAGCACCCATAGCTGCGAATGTTTTTGCATTATTATCGAGTCATGATTTTATTTTCATACCAAAGTTGGTTTGTGTAAATATGCTAAGTGAAGGACGTGTGTAGAAGTATCTATGCTCGCTGATTTGGACAATGCCTACACATTTTAACAGGCTCAATAATAAACGGGTGCCGCGCGCACTCATAAAATGGCGCCCACCGGAAAGTACAACAAATACAGTATTTCCTGAACATACACATCATTCATGATCATAAGAGAAACAGGCACAATGCCATTAACTTGAATGTACAACACACGACAGCCAACATTTGCTGTTGTAATGTAAGCTGTATTTTCTCTGTCACATGATTAGTTATTTGAAAATGGTGGGAAATCTAGCATGATATTAAAACGTTTGAATTTACATGGCACTTTTTCAGTCTTTAATGGGTCTTATTCAAAGAAAACTCTTGAAAACTCAGGATATTTTGAGATCTGTTTTATTATGCATCCGCAGCATTGTGGATTTAAAGGTGAGCAGTTCAAAATGTGCATTGCGTAAAGCGCTTCCCTGCGCGCACGTATATCAGGTTCTCGGAATTTTGCGGTTAGCGAGTTGTCAACAGCAAACCGTTTTCAGATAGCTTCGAACGCGCCCTCTGTGTTTGGTGCGCTCTGAAATACACAATTGGCCCTAGCCTACAAAAATCAGTATATTGTTTTGAACCACGCTAGGAGTTAGCATTAACAACTGTTACTAAATAGAGTCAGGAAATTGCCATGTCTTTTCTATTTATGGAACAGAGGGGTATCCAAGTACGAATAACCTTTGACCCGCCGTGTTCTCTATTGGTCAATGAGAGGGAAATCCCCAACACGTGCTGCTCAGCACCAGACTTGGCTTATGTGTAAGCGATGTTTGTCACAGTCTGGTATGCAAATAAGTAAGACCGAAGGACCAATAAACAAACATACACGAAGACCTCTTACCTTAGGGTATTAGAGAAGATGTCATCATTTCTTTCCCAATTTGTATTCTTCTTAAATGATATCAACCACAGCAAAAATGCTTGTAAACCGACGAAGCCTGATCCGCCGAGTAGGCCTACACTCTGTGACCATGCGTACATGACAATAACACCGTGACTGGCATATTGCTTGCATGTGCAACGTTTGAGAAAGCCAAATGACACATCGATGTAACTGACTTAGGCACGATTGGTGACATACACGGTGCTCAGCACAAAATTCTTATCTTAAAGAATCTATCAGTACATCGGTACATCTACAGGCCTTTATATCTCCTCTCTCCTTTGTAGTGACATCATGAGAGCAGTAAAGATTGTTATGATCGGATACTTTTGTTATACATAATCAGTTGATTCATGTTCAAGTGTTTCTTGGATTTTTTATGTAAACATTTCAATTAATCGAGACCAAGCGGCTACGCCTGAAACTTGCCTCCGATAGGATTTGATACCTACAATTCCTCTTCCGTTCCCTCCCTCTCCTCCACGACTTACAGTGTAATCAACCAGAAGAACCACCTTCATTCTCTTCGCAAGCAACAGACAGTTATAAATGAATAAACAAACCAATAAATAAATTCATTTTGCCTCAGTACAAAATCAAGTAGCGCTTGTGGCAGTGCATGTATACAATTGAGTAATTTTTCAACTCGCACACTACATGAATGTTGATAAAAACACCTGTATGTTATTATGTATGTGCATTTCTGTCGATGAATCTCTTGAGAATTTAATACATTATGTGAATGCCTTTTAATTCGTAGTATTTTTGGTATGTATGAAACCAGCGTTGTTACAATAGATAATGCGTTCAGGTTTTGTAAAATATGTTTGGTCACTCCAACTTCACATTATTAAGTACGTGACGTATATGATGTAAGTCGTGTAAGTGCGTCACCAAAGGTTAGTTTCAATAATTACTTCTAACACTCTTTAGAGAGCGGCGGGACATGAAAAGAAGCTGAATTCACAGTAATACAATTTATTTCTGTACTTTTAGACCTGTAGATAACCTTGATTACAACCGATGGCATACTCCGTCGTCTTTCCTGCATATACGGATTTTTCGAAATTAGTGACACAAATTTGCGCGCTGATTTTTTTGTAGCTGCATGGATAGTTTGCGATTTCAAGGAGGGGTTTGACGTTGGTATGTTCGGGTCATAGAATTGAAAGATTCTCATACAGAAGTGTCTGCATTATACATATACACATAAACTTACTTTTTGCCTTTGTATGAAATTTTAAAATATCTGACCCATAATAAACGTTATTATGTAACCCTTTGGGTTGATAGTTCCCCGGGGGAAAATATGATCAATTTGGCAAGTTCAAATACGAAATTCTGAACATGTTCAGTGTTTAAAAGTACATCTTATTAGCACGATAATACAATGTAACGCATCGCACTTTGCTGCTTATACATTTACAATAGTATGGACTTTGAACTAGTGATGTTATTGCATGTTTAGTAACGGTATTTAAGTCAATTTATCCAAACCAAGAAACAAAACCTGGGATACGAGCGTTCGGACACACTCGACACCGGGATGCTACACTGGCGGTCTCATGTGAGAGAAAACTCATTTTTATTCAGAAATACCTCACAAAAACATGTATAAATAAGCAGTAAAACATTAGTATAAAGATAATCTTCATGAAATTCGAGTGAGTGGTTTAATTTTACTTCGTCGAACAGTCTTTCATATAATGTGTAATTCCTTATTTTTAATTTGACTCGTTTGCACAGACGTTTCCATGTATTATCAGCAGAGCCTCAGTGTATTTTTAAGAGCCTTTATGAAACGATTTCTCAACGTACTTCAAACAGACAATTTATTAGGAATATTGAGTGCACATTCTGAATAACATCAATCATCACACCGTAAATTCCTAGCTTTGATTAAAAAACAGAAAAAATGAAGTAAAAAGACAAAAACCATATTATAGAAATGTGTGTTGACGGGCATGCATCGTTGCTGCAGACAGGGATAATGCGGTCCAATTGCCTCATAACATGAATGAAAGTCAAACTGTTAGTGAAGAGGTTGAATTAAGGCAGTATAAGCCGTAAGAATCATAGAATCTCGACAGTCCCTTCTGCATTTTCTGGCTTTTATTGGTGTAGTCTCTCGCACATACGACAGTGGGGAAATCGAAAACGGAAGTCAGCCGATCGGCATGGCCAGGTTGAAATAGTGCACCAACTCAACATGGCGAAGGCAATGACGCTTGACTGCGGCAAAGCCTTGGAGGAACTCGGATATTCGCACTGCAAAGACTTTCTGAGACAAGTTATTGACGGTTATGCTGCCTCTGCCTCCGCCCTTTTCTCAACGTCATATTCTATGAATAATTAATAGTCAAATAATGATCAGGAAGTATGCATGAAGCGTAATACTTCGGGGGAACTGCCATTTCTTCACATATGCGTTGCATCATTTTATTGCTTTTGCATATCCTTTCTTGAAACGTGTTTCCACAAATACTCGTCTTGTGCCTAAATATGCTTGCACGTACTTTGGCAAAGTTCCAACTTCTCCAAAGTGTGTACGAGATTGAGGTTGGACATGATCTGACGGGGGAGGGGGACTTTTAGTCGCACTCGCGTGGGTGACGTCTGCGTTTTGATATGCTTATAGTTTTAATATGTTTTAAGCTTATACACGTTTTTAGCTTAGCTTATAGTTATACTTGTAATATGTTTTTAGGTGATACATAATACGGGAGTCACCGTGGTGCAGTGGATAAGCTACCGGACTCACGTACATGACAGTAGGTTCGAGACTATTGTAGGTTCGAGACGCGGTAAGTTAAGGGACCGTTCAGTTTCTACGGCCTGGGGGGGCCGGCAAAATCTTGTCGCCGGTGTTCCAAAAAAATGTATTCCCCCCTGCATTTTTCGTGAAAAAAGATGACCCCCCTTTTGTCAGACGAAAAAATTTGATGACCCCCCTCCCCCCCCAACGAAAAATAACCAAAACCCATATGTCAAATTTACCCGCAAAGTTTGGATTTGAACTCCAGTACGCGGCGCACTTTATTCGTGTAGCAGAGATGCCAGTGCACAAACTTCTAAGCCACATCCATGCAAACGTCTGTTAATAAGGACGACTGTAAGGCAATTTTTAACTTCATTTCCATAGACAACTTAGGTCCACGGACATTGTAAAAGTAAACTTTATTGGAGTGGTTCGCCAAAGGCAGCCCTCCGGTTAAGAGGGTCATGGGCCACTACGTAAAGTCAGCTTTATTCTAGTGGGCCACCAAAGGTGGCCCGCCGTTAAAGAGGGTCGATCATGGCCATTGCATAAAGTAAACTATACTGGACAGGGCCGCTGAAGGCGTCCGGCCTTTAAGATGGTCATGGGCTATTACATAAAGTCAATGATTGTAGATGGTCGCCGAAGGCGGCCCGTCGGTAAAGAGGGTCGATCACGGCCATTGCATGAAGTAAACCTAATTGGAGTGGGCCATCAAAGGTGTCCGCCAATTAAGAGGGTCATGGGCTATTACATAAAGTCAATTTATTGTAGTGGGCCGCCGAAGGTGGCCCGCCGGTAAAGAGGGTCGATCATGGCCGTTGCACGAAGTAAACATAATTGGAGTGGGCCACCAAAGGCGTCTGCCCATTAAGAGGGTCATGAGTAATACATAAAGTCAATTTATTGTAGTGGGCCGCTGAAGGCGGCCCGCCGGTAAAGAGGGTCGATCATGGCCATGGCATAAAGTGAACTTTATTGTAAGTATTATGTTTCTGAAAATGTGGTGAGACCCCCCCCCTGGATTTTGCCGTGCCCCCGGCCGTAAAAACTGAACGGTCCCTAATAGAGGTCCGAATTTACAAAGGTCTGCAAAGATTAGTTAATAGAGGTCTGAATTGGCAGAGGTTAGAAAAGTTCATGCAAAGGTTAGCAAACGTGAGTACTCTTAGCAGTTGCCTGTCAGTTCCAAAGTGTTTACAGATGCAAAAGCTGATTGGTCTGAGGTCTGATTGGTCAGTTACGGAGGTCAAAGGTAAATGAAAGAGACTCTACCAGTGTTTTCCTGCGTTTTGCGTTTACATCTCTGGCGGTCAGTATTTTTTTGTATCCGTCGGTCTTTTTTTGTTTCCATTTCCACTTGCAACAGTTTTATCCCTATTTTGAAGTAATTTGACATTTTAACCAGTGACCAGTCGCTTGTCAACACTGTGAAAACACGTTGTCTGCGGGTACCGGTAGTAGGCTTATGCGGTCTTCAAAGATTACAGTAAATTTTCCAGTGGAAACTATGATAGACAAGGTAAGGAAACTTTGGCGACGACTTGTTTCAATTTTCATTTTTTTTTAAATTTCAAATATTTGACAGATCGAAGAGGAGTTCATGTCATGAAGTTTACACGTAATTTAAACATACTATTATGTCGAGTAATGACATGGAGTCGGGCGGGATAGTTAAAATAGAGGTCCGGACCGTGGTCTAACTCACAGGTGATATTAATTATCTTTGTAAATGGAAGTGAGAAAATTGTACATTCAGGAATTTTTCTACGGCTCTGCTGACAATTCATAGAAAACGTTTGCGTAAAATGGGGCAAATTTGAAAATATGGGAGACTGCGCATAAATTAAAAGACTAGTCGACGAAGTCAAATCAAACCACTCACTGGAATTTAAATGATAATAAGGCGTATTATGGGTCATATATATTTTTCATTTCATACAACGGCAAAATATAAGCTTATGTGTATATGCATAATGCAGACACTTCTGTATAACCATTTTTCAATTCGATGACTTGTACCCA
>LD345953.1:52641-62986 GCA_001465055.1 Ptychodera flava
GAGATGGTGATAATGTTAAAGGTAGAGGTGTGATTAGCATAATAATGAACTGGAGCTCCATATTTGTACCGGTACCTGAATTTAGGAATCACGTCTATTACAGATGTTTGTGGTGTCGTGCAGGAATGTAAGGGAAATGCGTGTTGTGATTGGATATTTATTGCAGCCCTGGGTAAAAATAGAAAAGAAAGAACTACAGAAAGATAGACAGACAGGCAGGCAGACAGACAGACAGACAAACAAACAGACAGACAGACAGATAGATATAGGCAGACAGGCAGGAAAAGGAAGAAACAGTCATCGAAATGGGATGAAGTTGCACAAGCTGTATCAGTCCGTTTCACGTAAGTATACGTATACGACGTTACAATGTCACTGCTTTCAACCAATCGACCGACCAATCCATCTATCAGTCAGAAATATGCATTACACATTACAGGAATTCTGATGAATTAATTTAATGCTATATTTGTTTTGTCCAGAAATCGAGAAATATCACTACGACAAGGCGGACTACCTATGGACCTTTTGATTCTCCGACAAACCTCTACTACTCTAGGACCTACACCTACAGTTCCAGCGGCATTTCATTCATAGCAGACAGGCACAGCATAAGGAAGTCGGTATGCACCGACAGGTTAATGGATTACGTGTATTTTGACCTCATTACCTGCCTTTCAAACCGGTCAACGTGCAACAACGGTTTCGCTGTCGTCATGTGGATAAAGATAAGGGGCATCCCCAGTAGTGAGGGGTAGTTGATCAGCGTCGGTGCACAGGAGGAAAGTAAATTATAATTACTACAAATCTTGCTGGTTTTTTCCACCTTGACCCGTGAAATATGCAGTGCGTTGAATTTGATTTGTTTTAAATTTACCTTTTATGTAAAATGTTATCACGACTGACGGGGAAAAACCCCATTTACAACAAGTCTGCTTTTTACATTAGTTTGTTAATTCTCTCAAACGCATGCAGTTCACAGCTGAAAACTCGATCTAGACAGACAATTGAAAACGTGTGCGCTATCATAGTGAAGAAAATTCAAAGTGAGTGACGATGACAATCGGTCATTGGAAAATCCTCCACATGCTTTCTAGATAGTACATACAGCACTCGCCCAGCTGGCATAGAGATAAAATATATTTTAGTTGCACATTGCAGGTTAGTCAGAGCAGTACTGGCATTGACGTCAGTCTAACAAACAATAACGCATCAGAGACAGTCGACAGTCATTCACATTGTAACGCGCAAGGTACAGCATCGTGCTTCTGTAGCATTCATGATTCAAATTACGAATCACTTGGTGAGTCAAAAGGGATCACATAACAAACAACTCCATATATCGGTAACTGTATACTGTAAACTTACGTTCTTTTTGTTAATCCACACACAAATCTGACAAAAGATTACAGTATAAACTGTATTGATTTCCTTCCTTTTCCTGTGGGAAAAAATTAGAAGGGCTTCGTCGTAACCAAGAAACCGTCGCTTATCGAAGTGATTGTTGGAGACGGTTCCAGACAATGGAGATTCAAAATCAGACAAGAACAGTTTTCTTTGAAATATTGGGAATACTTTGCGTTTATTTGGTCCTCCTCCTATGGTTGCACTGAGGTTGCGAGTGATGTAAGTTAAAAAACTGAAAAATCTGAAAACCATGCTCTGTGAGTAATAATTAAAGGTTCAATCTGGAAAGTGTGTCCGGGGCCTGAACCAATGTATGTTTAAGTTGCCCAAAATGATCAGTGAGAGTACGCCATTTAGGACCAGAGTTGAATTAATTGGTCTGGATCCATGGGTTGGTTTTGGTTCGACATCAACTGACTCTGGACCCTGTCGAGGCACAAAATGTTGTCTACTGATTATAAAGTGCATTTCTTCCTTTTCGCCAAAGATCTACTGAAGATCTCTCTTCTCTTGTCAAAAACAAATCGTACATCTATTGGTAAAACATTTGCAACAAATTGTTCCTACTAATCTTCCACAGCAAGTAATAGTCGGAAAACTAACGGCATATATTCAAAGGCGTTTTGAAAATCAATATCAAAATAACTTTTCGTCTGTTTTCCCCGATATACACACCATAAGTGGCTTTTGGAACACAAATGAATTCGACGTTCATAGCAGTTACAAAACGCAGACTATATGCCACCGCTACCATTTGACCCACTCCACGACCGTTAAACGACAAAAGGCTTTGATGGTAAGAAGTTATATACGACAATCTTTAGGTGGGGTAGCAGATCGTTTTTGATCCCTGACTACTTCGCTTAGCCATGAGGTACCGTAGGTTTTCAGTTCTAATTCGATCAGGAAATTCCATCTATTAGTTTTACAGGAGACATTGTTTGAGAAAAAAAGTCATTTGTACTTTCACTAAAGATTTCAACACAAACCTGATTGTACGAAAATACGCATACGAATTTTTACACCTGTAATTTGATACGATTGACGATCAAATGTAATGAAGGAACGCATAGTTAGGTTACAGTAAGCATTGCAAAATTGTATGGTGATTTAATTGTTCACAATAACACACCCAAATCTCAGTGATCATCTATTTAACTCACAAGGCATGTATTCATGACACAATTTGTCAAAGGTTTCTCAATATAGTGGTAAATGACGTCAAATGACTCTATACCTACTTCTGCACACTGTTCCAGATTGAGAGTCACTAGGACAGGACACTACGAATCATCACATAGGTCGGCATCGTTCTTTCCACGTTGTCCTTGATACTCATGCTGGCTATATTTACGTGGGCTTCAGGTAAGAAAGAAAACAATGACAAATGAGCCAGCCATAGCTATCCAATTTGTGTGTGTGTGTGTGTGAGAGAGAGAGAGAGAGAGAGAGAGAGAGAGAGAGAGAGAGAGAGAGAGATTTCAATATAAGAGCGCCATGTATCGTGTTTCAGGCTAGTGTAGCACAATTATTAAACTGATCAACAATACTGAGAGTCGATTTATTGAAATTGATTGAAAGGAGATCGTGGTGCTAGGTGACTCAGTGGGACTGGAGAGACCGAAACGTACCAATGTAAAGAATATTTGTAAGAATTTTCAACTGTGAACGTGTTTTTTATAGTTCCTGTGATTTCTTATACACCATTAGGTAATGAATGTCATTTTCCACGGAAATCGTTTCATTGTCACCGTGAAGCTGAACTGCTTTATGAAACATATTAGGGACAGGAGAGAAACTATCATTGAAGATCGTGAGATTTTCGACGATGGTGTTTCTGCTCCGATTTGTCATTATTCATTTGCCTGTTTTATTCATCAGACTGTTGAGACTAGTGCATCACATGGTACAATCAAGTTGATGGTGGCCATGCTGCTGGCCAAGTTGTCAATAACAAGGTAGAGAGACCAACCTCGGGCCAAATCAAGAACTCACTAAAAGTAACATATTGTATACTGAAGTTCGCTTTTACACAAACGTCATAGATGTCAGTCAAATTATGCTTTCAGAGATTTCTGATAAGATAAATGATGGGCCTGCTCAAGGAGGCTAACAAATATGGTATCATATGCCATCGACACTGGTAATCAATCATTTAAGCTTTCATAATTTTATTTTTCATTTGTACAGTAGACATTATACTAATTTACCAAACACTCTCATCATATGGCACGAAGCGTATTTGTGTACTACCGACATGTCCAATTTTATATCATCGGCCATATAAAACCTACCTTGTGAGTGACACAAATGTGGACTGTTACATACCTAGCACTGTGCCAAGTTTGTGAACGTTCTCATGTGTTTTTATGATTTGTCGAAATTGTTTCAGAATGCGTGTAAAATGATGGCGGTGTTCCTACACTTCTTCTACATTGCCTCGTTTTCGTGGATGTTAGTGGATGGTATTCACTTATTGGTGGAGATCAAAGTCACGCTGGCGCTGTGGTTCCGCGAGAGGCTACGATACGTTTACTTTGAAATCGTTTCGAAATCGTTTACTTTGAGTGACACACATAAAGAAAATTAATTAATGGCGAGTAGGCGGACGCATTTGAAAAAACAGACAGGCAGACTGACAGACAGACAAACAAGCAAACCGACTCCTTGACAGTCGCAGTAATTAAAGAGGGTTTAAGACCTTGGTGACGATGAGGAAAATATAATCACCAATGACAATTTTAAAGAAGGGAGCAGATCATATCTTAGACTTTGAAAAGCAATACATACAAAAAGAACGGAAACACATAGACAAATAGGGTCAATAGCATTGTGTCCCATCCACTGTGTAAACAGGAAGCGATTGTGATAAAGAGTTGAGGCTGACAGAGAAGTTGCCAGCTGGAGATTTCAATTTCTTGTCCAAAACTTATAAATGTTTGTCAAAATGTCATATGTGTATCAGTGTAGAGTATCGGCTGCTTGGAAATCATAATGTCAACGATAATCTTTCATCAGGTCTACCTGCAATGATCGTCGGGATATCTCTAGGAGTAACCATTGACGGTTATGGTGCAAGTAATTCGTACGTATATCTCTATTTCCATTTAACGCTGTGCCTGTGTTAAGTTTTACACCCATGGTTTAATTAGTTGTGAAATTGTGGTAAACTTAATATATTTGTTAATTTTGGTAATGTTCAAGAGAACATCACAAAGTGCCAAAAAGTTATCATTGTATGAAATCACTGTTTAAAACCAAGACTGCTTTTCATTTTTAAGAAAACAATCAACAGTGATATCGTCGATCGAATCGTTGGCGACGAAGCAGGCGTACGTACAATTCGATCCAATACTAATGCTATGTACACTAGATGAAAAATCTTATTCAAAATGAATTCTGATTATCTTGGTGTGGAACTTTTCCACTGGTACAGTAACAAAGATCAATTGTCATCTTGACGCTGTGCAAACGTTAGTTTAGAAAAGCTTTCCAGGCCTTACTGATAACATAGACTTGCATTTCATCCGTAACAGGTGTCTGTTTTCTACCAAAGAGGGCGCTATGTTGGGATTCGTCGGACCTTGTTTTCTCATTATAATAGTAAGTGTAATCACCCACTCACCTTACAGATAGTTACGAACCGTATCGCTGTCTAAATTATTTCTCTTCCTTATATGATAGTTTCAAATATACGCTTGATTGGTAAAATCCGTTCAAGAATCGATACAACACTATGTTTATATCTAAGAATTGACTTTGAACACATTGTGGTTTGTGTCAGCTGAGATTGTGTTTTGTTTTTCATTTTCGTAAAACCATATTGTCGGTCGAGTAGCGCTTATAATCTCCTCATCAATTGAATATATGAGTTTACATGTTATTGTTTCAATATCACAGGCTAATTGTTGGATTCTTGTCACGGTAGTGAGGATCACAAACGAGGATGATCCCACACAAAAGATTGACAAGTGTGACCTTATTATTCAAACCGATTTAACAGATTTAGGTGTCCCACCTCAGGTCTCCCAGAGCCATCTCCTTCATACCTTCAGGTAATTGTTCTGGCATGTCTCCCTGTGGTCGCAGCGCCCTCTATGTCCGCCAAACGGTATCAATTTGTCTTTGTTTATACATTTTGACCTCATAGGTAGTGGATATGACAGCCGCATGCTCAATCTTGACAATATTGATTTTGCTTTGCTAGTGATGCAACATTCGGACCGAGTACAACAAATCAGCTCATGGTACTACATAATTCACAACACTCACACGTAATAAATACCCTATGATCGCTTGTATGAATACATCAAAACCAGGGACTATCAACTGAGTACCTACTACTATAAATGTTAAAATAATGTCTACACTTTCCAACACAGGTCAAGTTTACGTGCAAATGCCGTTCTTCAACCATTACTTTGCATAACCTCGATATTCGGCGCCCTCTATGTCGGTGAAGTCCACCTTGTTCACCGTTACTTTTTCGTGATATTGAACTCATTACAGGTTGGTAAATTTATCAAAGAGAAAAACTCAGTCTGCAAGTAAATGTTTTGTTTCCTATGTCTAATTCATGTTTGTAATTCTTTGCATGTTGAGGATTGTTCTGGGGATCACCCTTTATTTTGACGTGATAACATTGTGAAGAGGACTCGAGAAGGGTACGGTGCGTTTTGGGCGAATGGAATTATACATGCATCATGATGGCGCTTGACAGGTGATTTTGATTGCAATGTTGAGACAATGATGATTAACATCGATTAACATAAATAGGAATGTCGATAGCGCCGTATTGTCTTTACGCTATAGCTAGCGTATTGCACATGATGGGGCATTCATGTTTGTTGTTGATGTGCTAAGAATAAGCTGGAATGCGCCTCGGGGACAGATATTACAACTTTTTTAAACTTTTACAATTCTTTTCTGATCTATCTCTTGGGGGAAAATTATTAAGCTCTTGGTGGAAGTAATATTTTCACAGTCTTAGTTTTATGTAAATCGAAAATTTCGTTTTTCTCCATAGAGTTATGCACAGATGGCGACCGTGACCATTTTGAATTTCAAATATCTGTAAATTTTGGGTTATTTGTTTTTCCATTACCAAATTTGCACAGTAACCCGCGATTTTTATTCTTGATTTTGTAAGAGAATTGACTAAAGTTCATTAAGAAAAGTTTGAGCAAAAGTTTGAGTCTTTCACTTTCGAGGCGCATACTGCCTTGATATTATTCTTCTCTCTTACATATTTATTAATTCATCTTTATCGTTCATTTTGACATTCAGGATTAATTTATATTCTTGTTCAGGGTCTATGTATCACCGGAGTATGAATATTCTAATTTTCCAGTACATTCTTTCAAACTTATCAATATCAAGTTTAAACCTTCGTTAGCTGTATCATTTGACATATTTTTAAGTTCAACTTGCCAGCATAGTAAAATGTCGAAGGTCAAAGTTGACAACATAATTTTAGTCCGGACTAGAATTCATTTGTCGACAATAACACTGGTAAATGTGCACAATGCGTTGTGTTCAAAGTCTCACATTGAATTTCGACTTGCTGTCAGCAAATGTACCTGAACTGTCGCCTTTGACAGAAGACCAAAAAAATTACATGTCTTCTGGAACAAACGTGAAAACATCAAGAACTACTGACACTCTTTTAAAACCACTTGTGCAAGTGTGCTTCGGACAAAATCGTCTTGCCGGACAAAAAACCAAAGCTATTATCTGATGTTTCATTTTATTTTTTTTTTATTCACCAACTTTTGAGAGAAATTTTACTCCATAACGTAATCTGTGTGTCATTATGATGTGACTGACGCGTATGAACTCATGACTTACTCAGTACAATGTTCAATAATGACTTTATCGTTTCCAGGTAAGACTCGTTGGGAAGGCAATTATTTCAAGAAAGGGCGTCGAAAAAGAAACTGAAAAAGCTGTCGATGGCAAGTCACACACACATTCAGCCCAAAGATCACATATGTAAGTATTAACAACGGGTGTTCCGGCTTGAAGGTAAGGAACCATACAAGGATTGTTGCTGCAGACTGCTGTGTCGCCTACAGAAAGACAGCTCTTTTCTCGGAAACGTAGCTTCCGATCAGCCTGGATCAGCGTGAAAAACATGACAAGCAAATTGTATACAGTCAACAAAATTTGGTGAAACTCACTCGTACAAATGTCGTTATTAAGCAGTAGTCTAATGTAATTATTGATGGTTTAAATCGACCAAGTCTCACAGGACAATTTCGCTATTTCTAATGTTATAAGTTGTGTATCTGCAGATTATGTTCATGTGAGCCATCGAGATTTCTGAAAATTAGTTTTTCTGCTCCCGAACTTTTCGTTAATAATTTGCGATAATGCATAGGTTGCCATCATCAAGAACCTTTCCAGTGTTGAATTTTACAACTGCTTTGTGTTCTGCGCTTCGCTTTAACATGTTTATGATATTGAACTTTAACCGCGGGAATCTCGCCATTATCGAAAGACTTGCGGTTCAGATTGACTGTTAACCACGTATATTTTTGTACTCGCATGAGAGAAGCAACTGCATGCATATGGAGCTTGTAATGAAGTACTGACAAACCAAAAATCCGAGCGGGAAGGCACAGCGTCACATAGTCAATGTCAGCACGCATAGGAGTTTAAACGTCCCCTATTTCACAGAGTAGATGTATCGAACTAAGAAATACATTCCCTAAAACCATGAATTTTCACTCTCTTATTTCAATCCTGACTGTAATTCCACTGAAATAAACCAGGCGTTTAACATAAAAATGTCATTACATGTATTTAAAGATCATCAATACAATTCTTAATGTGTTTTTCTATATATTTGTAGACTAAGGAAGAGCGAATAAAACAACTTGAAGAGAAGAGCATCCTGTATTTGACTTTTGTAAAATGTTCAGAAACACTTTATCTGTAATTGTGTTTTCTCACTAAATGAGGAATAGTATTCAGATAATTTTAATTAAAAGATGTAGTATTTTAGGTGTTTTAACTACATGTACTAGAATTCATTTCCTATCACTGTTGGTTAAAAAAACTCCCACCTCTTAGGTCTATGGATCAAAGTGTCAGTTTCATTGTCTTTTAATTTTATGGATAAGTCTCTGTTCTATAGGCGGTGTTCTATTTTGTTGTCGTAGGATTATATCTCGAAGATGACATGAGTTAATTTCTTGGAGACTTTCCAGGAGATAGATATTCCACTCTGGTTCTCGGTTGTCACATTACAATTATTCCTTTACCAAATTATAACCATAGACACTAGAAGCGCTTCTACTGTTTATGATATAACAGTTCAGTGAGTAGCAAATATGCGTTCAATACCCTGCAATTGCTAACCTCATTACGGTCAACGTTATTTTCGGTCATCACTTTCCCTTTAAGGGTCGAGATTACTTGTAAATGAAGCAGGGAGAAAATTAAATAATGATTCCCAGTCAATTTACAAGACCCTTTAACATCATCAATTGGTCACCCTTAGAAGTGCTTAGGTGTACAACAAATATGATATTGAAATACCAAAAATAACAAACGATTTATACATTAGAGTCATAGTAAATTTTTCTAACCGATAACGTTGTAATTTTTCCTAACCGATAACTTATCAACAAATTTACCGATAACGTATCAAATCAACCGATAATGTATAGAGCCATAGGAATTGGTTTATCCTCGATCGATCGATCAATCTATTGATCAATCGATAGATCGACCGATTGATCGATCGATGCTCTGATCCATCAATCGATCGATATTTCCATCGATTAAATGGTTGAATGAACTGAGATAAATCGATTGCTCAACTAATAGAACGACTGATATATAAATATATATATATATATATATATATATATATATATATATATATATATATATATATATATATATATATATATATCACATACATAGACCCAGTTATTCCTATGGTATGACGTCACACTATATATGACTACGATGAATTCATATTCCACATGTGGTGGATATGGGACCCGGACTACTTTTAAAACGTTAACAAAAAATTAGCTGTTCAGAACTTATTTTCAAATCCCTGAAATTCAAAACTGGGAGGGTAATGAAGCATAAGGAAATATGGAGTGTGAAAATATACGTGTAAAATACAAAATACCGTCGATACTAGAATGTTTATGAATTTGTGTCTTCGTCGTTGATTTGCGAATGAAACGTTTTTCTACACCACTGACATTTTAATACGCTATGATACCGACATTTTTTGTTGACTCCCTCGTCAAAAGAACCCCCGTCGATGTCCACAAACAACATAATAAACATAGTCGATAAACCAAGACACGTACCAATCATCCCTGCAGCAGTAAGAATGTTTTCTGAAGCAATATTGACGGGTTTCAAGTTCAACATCACGATCAATGCTGCCGCGGCAGTCAACCAAGTCGAGCCCCGGAAGCGAAGAGCGTTCATCATTCCTGACAGCAATGACGATACCCCGGACTTGAAACTCATCAGAAGGAAACGCTATATTATTTTTCAAGAGCGACGAGATCACAAGGGTATCAGTGTATTTAAAGGTGCAAGCTATTGTTTTGTCCATGCATATTGTGCATTACGCACGTTTCCTGCATTGTACCCAGTTGTTGTTGAACTTCCGTCGTCTCGCGTCTGAGCTAGGCAAGTGTGCTGCGGCATTTTGTAATACTGATGCGTTTTGTAATAACTTACGCAAAATGTAATAAGGGGTGTCAGCATTTTGTAATAACTGACGCGTTTTGTAATAACGTCTGCAGTATTTTGTAATAAACCAGTCTACGCGTTTTGTAACAAGGGTATCAGCGTTTTGTAATAAAAAATTGTCTACGCAAAATGTAACAAGGGTATCAGCATTTTGTAATAATTCGCACTTTGTAATAACAGTTTACGCATTTTGTAATAATTTTAAAAA
>LD345953.1:65817-113861 GCA_001465055.1 Ptychodera flava
TTATTACAAAATGCGTAGACCATTTTATTACAAAATGCTGATACCCTTATTACATTTTGCGTAAGTTGTTACAAAATGCGTCATATTACAAAATGCCGCAGTACAGCAAGAATTGTTGCTTGTGTAGTATACTATTACCGATTGAGTCACAGCCGAACACTGTTCTTCATTATATTTAAACAAGCTCATTTTATTCGTTAAATTTCAAACATGCAATCGATAATTTCGTAAAACATAATTGGTAATTTTGAAAATTTCATACAAACTTTGCAAAGCAGAATTCTTTGAACGATGTTCGAATATTGACAAAAATAACCCGTTCTCGGTAGCCGCGGCTGAGTGTCGCGACGTCCCGCTTGCACGTCCAATAATTTTATGAATGAGTTTTCACTCAAAGTGATGTCACAGTAAGTACCAAATAAATACCTTGAATTAAAAATCCATAGTCTTTCCTATTTCCGCTTGATTCGCACAGAAAAAGCCCTACGAGAGACGCTAATTATCCATAGGAGAAGCGTCGGCGTGTTCGAAGTTAACCTCAACATATACAGCTGAGTGCAGTAAAGTCAGCTGTGCACCCAGCCACGACCGCATAACACAAGCGTATGAATTCTTGTAAAATACTCCCTCTCGTTCTTGCCCAGTAAATATCATTCCTGAAAGGTTTATTCACGGAAAACTGGGTCTATGTATGTGATAAATATATAATCCCCCGTATTCCTCACTCGTGCGTCTGCGTCGCGGACTCGTGATTCCCCGTGTAGCGGCCGTATCCCCCTCGCCTGCAGCTCGGAGGGATACGGCCGCTAGACGGGGAATCACTCGTCCGCGACGCAGCCACACTCGTTCTGAATACGGGGGGATTATATATATATATATATATATATATATATATATATATATATATATATATATACAGATGTCCTCGTAGGAACTTGTAGTGCTCGATGCTAAAGCAGAGCGTTATAAGTACGATAACACAAAATTACTTCAAGTACAAAGTAATGATATCTGTTACATAAGTTTCATGCATCCTGCAATCATCACACAGCATCCTGCAATCATCACACAGAAGAAGTACGAATTTACTCTACTGATATTCACGAAAAATGCCGTTTTAGTCATGTGATGTATTGAGGGGATCTGAAAAAAAATTCAAATCGCGATTCCTCTAGAACCTTCCTCACCGTTATTTGCAACGCAGCCTCATGATTATGATGTAGTTTATGGCTTGGTAATATTGTTCTGATTCAGTACTGACACGTACAGAGAGTATCAATACAAATGTGAAAAAAGGACAAGTGACTGCTATGTGCCCGGATGTTTTTACTTAAATTGGTGTAATATTTCACCACACTTATCGTGCTTCCAACACGCAACGCAACGGCAGCAACACGTAACACTATAGAGCTGAGCCTAGGCATATGGGAGCTACATCCTCGAGTGCAAAAGGAAATTGATTCCGAAACATAATACATGTTATAAACAATGTTCACCTTTTCTCTCCTCATTCGATCCCTTCAGATTTACTTTCTGCTTTCTCCCAACACGGTATTTATGGTGGCTATTAGTTTGAGAGTATTTTCTCTCCCGATCGGTCGCAACACTCTAAAGTTGTGTTCACTTATCGAACACGATCCATGGTAAATTTCGGCAAACTAATATTCCAATTCATTCAGTCAAATAGAAAATATAAATTAGGCTAATAATGGAAGGTATGAATTCGGAGATGTATTTGAAGCTATCGATGCTGGTTAATTGTCATAAATTGTTGCTCTCACAGAGGAAAATCCGTCTCCGAAATCGGAGATACGTGCGTATAGCGGCCATTCCGTTTCCTAACTTCTTACTGTTTCTGATGCATGCCACATTTTACTTTGATAGGTCAAATGTATTAACATCCTTATCGTGCTTCAAACACGCACCGCAACCGACGGCAGCAACACATTACACCATTCAGCTGAGCCTTGGTCACCTTTGGGTATGATCAAAGTGTCCAATGCGTCAAAAACTTTAGAGTTAACCCTTTGACTACCTATGGCGCCGGATATTTCCGGCGCCATATTGAATTACCATATACCTTGAGTGCCGGAAATATCCGGCACAGTTAAATAGGCGTATTTGCTTCGTTTTTGTCGCTAAAAATCCCGTATTTTCGGCGCCGGCACGCAGCGCAACTAAGATTGATGTATTCCGATCTGGCCTGAATGTGATTGCGCCCCCGTACGTCCGAGTATGGCCAAAATCCGGAAGCAAATGTCGTGACCCATGACCTCGACCCTAAAAGGCCAGGCTGATCACTGAAGCGTCGCGCTGATT
Source organism: Ptychodera flava (assembly GCA_001465055.1). Taxonomy (NCBI): domain Eukaryota; kingdom Metazoa; phylum Hemichordata; class Enteropneusta; family Ptychoderidae; genus Ptychodera; species Ptychodera flava. The sequence goes on from LD345953.1 coordinate 68,137, forward strand.
GTTTACAGTTTTCAGAAGTACGGACGATCGCAAAGATGTTTATGTGTTTTTTTTAATAAAATGAAATGTTTATTTATTGAAAACAAATGATTTATATGTAAATATGTTCTATTAACAGCAATATTCGTGAATGAAACTAGAGGAAATACAATTTTTTACAATAAACCAGTGAAATTTTATAGCAGCCATATTATCAATATGACAGGTCACATGACTGGTCATGTGTTTGGTCATGTGATATGTTGTTCCCTAAAATGTATTTTTAAATATTGTGAATAATTTTTTGATAAATCATAACCATTTTAGATGCATGTTTCTGCAAGGAAGACATCAAGCAGGTGTTTACAAATATAAAATGTGTTGATTTTCAAATACAGAATCATGTCAGATGCTGATGTTTATGGTTCATTTACTCTGCCTTTTGTGAGAAAAAACTTAAATAGGTACATCTATAAATAAAGTAAAGGGTAGTTATTATTACATATATGTAAAGACAATGCCATGAAAATTGCAACTGCATTTAAATTTGCACCATTTTATGGATTCAAAACACGTCCTGATGCTTCAAATATTCATATTCTTTGCCAACTCTGGTCACATGACGTGTCATGTGATCAGTCACGTGACATGAAAATACAAAATTTATGTATGAAAAAGTGGGAAATTTCATGCTGATTCAGAAAATATATGGTTTATTGGTACTTACTTAATTTTTACTCTAAGCAGTGTTGTTGCAATGACCACACCTAAGATTTTATCAATATTTACATAAGGGGCCTGGTATATAGGAATACATTGGCCTTGGTAGTCAAGGGGTTAAAGTAGCTTTCAGTTTTTCGACTTTTGCTGTGTAATTTCTCTTAAGAAGGGCGCCAGTCGTGGCGCCCAGGGTTTTAATAGTTTTAATATTTTTTTGAATATGTTTTAGCTCGTACATAATAACACAGTCACCGTAGGGCAATGGATAAGATACCGGACTCACGATTGGAAGATCGCCGGTTCGAGACCCAGCATCTCCAGCGTAACTCAAAGTGCACAAAATGTTGTGAATTCCTACACACACCTATAAATCGGTCATAGCTTGCAACAAATCGATTTGCAACAAATCGCTTGCAACAAATCGATCATGATAGGTCATGAGCTTGCAAATCGACTTTAACCACCCACTTTGTCAAGTGTCCCACAGTTATTATCAGCGTAACTCAATGTGCACAAAATGTTGTGAATTCCTACACACACCTATAAATCGGTCATAGCTTGCAACAAATCGATTTGCAACAAATCGATCATGAGCTTGCAAATCGACTTTAACCACCCACTTTGTCAAGTGTCCCACAGTTATTATCTCAGGACATACAGATCTTATCTCACAGTGCACATTACACACATGACAACTTTAACCACCTCGTGCATAAATTAATTTGTGGCTTTATGAGCTAGCACTTCGGAAAAGTTGCATACGAAACTTCTCAGTCGCAAAGTAACGATAAAACGATATATAAGATACAGTGAAGTAAGTTGCTCAGATATAAGATACAGTGAAGTAAGGTAAGGTCATGATTTTCAAATGTTTCTCTCCGTTACATAGAGTCGGACGCATGGATTCCGACGAAACATAAGAAACATATTGTAAAAAGAACAGTCTTCTTGGAAGCTTGGAATCGAAGTCGTACTTTTTTGACATGCTAGCAATTGGAGTCCGACCTTGCTACAAATTTGTGAAATCCTAGCATTTGGTTCGGAGTTTGAGCTTGCAAGGAGTACTTTTTTGTGATCCTGGCAATTGCAAATGCATGCAACATCGTCAATGTTACGAGAAAAATGCAAAGGCTTATGAAATAATACAACTTTTCTTTGAAGCTTTTTATCGTTACTTTGCGACTGAGAAGAGAAGTTTCGTATGCTTGTTACGTAATACATATCAACTAGTTGTACTGCATTCATGAAGCTTGATACCATGGTAAGTCCAGAGAAAGGGACACATATCGGTTGATGGTTAGTTCGAGACTCGAGAGTGTGGTGTTATGTCCATGCATGAACACTTTACTCCATTGCTCCATCAGGTTGTGGGTACCTTATCCTGTAGTTGGTCGGTCACCAGTTGGTTAAGGGACTAAAAAGAAATTGCCCCGGCGGTCTCACGCTAAAAGACTGCCATACCTATGTTCTGACTTCAGTTTAAAATTTCAATATGTTCGGCACCACACCATATATATCAAGTCTCTCTGGGTCATTCAATTGTAGGGCTACAGACACAAGTATTGTGCGTACGCGTTCACTGTGGCGACTGTACTAGCGCATCACTCTCTTCAAATATGAGAATAGACCGAGGTGGGTTATACCGGTAGGTACATAGTTATATACGCTTCTACTGTACTCGGTACAGTATTGCGGTACGATAATGTATACGTACTGCATACTGCGCACGTACTCACGCGCATTTGAGTTTCTGGATTGGCTTCAGATAAGCTTCAGAGTTATTTTTATTTATGTACTGCGCACGTATTCACGCGCATGTGAGTTTCTGGATTAAGTCCAAATAAGTTTCTGGGTTATTTTATATGATGTACTTTGAGGATTGGCTCCAGATAAGTTTCTGAGTTATGATTACCTCATACTCTAGTTGGGCGATCGTCAGAAGGTAAATCTAGGGACTAAAAGAAATTGCCCCGGCGGTCTCACGCTAAAACTGCTATTATACATACCTAATGTCTAACTTCAGTTTAAATATCAATACGGTCAACACCACACCATATCAAGTCCCTCTGGGTCACTCAATTGTAGGCCTACAGACACAACCATTGTGCGTACGCGTTCACTGTTGCGGCTGCGCTGTACCTTTGCTGTTACGGATAATAGCGCATCATTCTCTCCAAATATGATATCTAGACAGAGGTATGTAGACAATTTTGTGTCATCATATTATACAAGTAGAAAACAACAGGTTGATACAAAACAATAAAGACAGAAGAGAAGACGATTGATACAAGTCCATGTAACCACTTGAATGTGCAACTGCAAGGGCAACCCGTGAGACGAGAGAGCTCCAGGGTCACTCCTCTGACATGCCTATTAAATTGGCAAAATCATTCGTTTGTCTTCCACACTTCCCTAAAACAACCTAACAACGGTCACCGACTCTCCTTCGTTGAAGTACTCTGTCGAAATTTAGATATCCCGAATACAGACAGAGCTGAAAGAGTGACAGAGTTAGTAGATTTACAACGTTAGGGCCTGTTTCATTCAAATAAAGCACCTTTGCTACCGTAGAACGTACATACGAACCGATCACTGTGTATAGGCTTAGTATTTAGTTGCAACAATAGGTATGAGGGGCAGAGGAAACCTAACATATGCAAACATGTGCACGAGAGCAGGGACATTTCCTGGTCCAATGCTGTTACACTCAGAAACATCACTGCGACTTATAAAACGCATCAATATGTGCCCCAACAGTCTACCTGGTAAAACGGTAGACATAAATTAAAAACCATCATGTGGCAATTGACCAACCAGAATTCTGCATTTGGAAGTCTTTGTCTATTCATGACGCCCTTAGTGACGATCATACTGCGAATTGCAATAGTGGCGAGGGCATTGAATACAGGGAAATGGTGGGGTAGAGTATAAAGAAGAGCAAGAATTGATTTTATGAAATGCTTTATTTCTAACGCAAGAAATTGGCATATTCTATATATATTTCTAGCCAGGAGAATTTCCAGTGTACTTACCGTAACAGAAATCCATTACAAGGTTACATGAAAGCTCTAGGCCTTTTTATACAAAGACCTAGAGCTTTCATGAAAAATTGACAGATAGGGCTATTATTCGAAGTCGTTAGCCAAGATCTTGAAACTTCCGGATTTTCATCTACACGAACACTAGAATGTACATTTGCCACCGGTGCGCGTCCTCGATATAGGCAACCTGATGAAACTCGTACCGGTAATTTGAACATATTTTAAAAAGTTGATCCTACTACACACGGGCGGTGCTCGCATAACTTAACAAAAGTTCACCGATATTGTCAACAACAGGTAAAGAGAACGAAACGTGCTTGGCTCGCGATACAATATTGCGCCCTCGTTGCAAGCTCCTCGGCTATGTATTTATTTACTTAATATTTATCTATATAGTTAAAGTACAAAAACTAATACCTAATGCCACGTCTTACTTTATTGGCAATAGGAAACATGGCCAATGACAATTTCCATTCATATCCCTGTTGACTAGTGTATTTGTTCAGCTAAATTTTATATCAGTCTGTTTCCTTGATTAAACACATTCTAGAGGAATTACTTTAAACTGTCTCTGATAAGGCTTTGAAGTTTTACAGTTTACTTGAAATTCCAACAATTAACAGTCACCTTGGTTGAGTCAAGACTGGCAGTCATCTACTAAAAGCAGTCCTTCCAAGCAGAGCTCCTTTACATTGCATGTCAATTGTACACCTAGATATCAAATTTGAGGCATTAAATCGGAGGTACAGAGGAGGGTACGAAGGAATTACAGACGGCATGCTATATGTAAACGGAAGTAAAACATTTTATGTACTCTGAATGAGCTCCAATTCAGGATGGGCAACTCATTTGAATTCCCGAATTTTATCATGGCTCTGCTAACAATTCGTAAGAAATGTTTGCATAAAAGGGTCAGATTGCAATACGTGCTCTTGGATATTGAACAAGTCTGGAATTTCGTTTTTGAGCTTGCCAATTCGATCATATTTTCATGTAAGGTCCATTATGGGTCCTCGTTTTGTTATTTGTTTGTCAATTACTTTGTTTTTTTTTGTTTGCTTGATTTTTGGAAGGGGATGACTAGATAGAATGGCAAATAAGTGTGTTTTTGTATTACAAACGCTTGTGTGATGCCATATAAAAAGCGTTATTACAATTACACGCTTTCCAAGAATAGGGAAGGTAGATCGAGATTTAAGCTTTATTTTGCCATGTTTTTATGTTTCTTAAGTCTTGCAGTTGCTCAAAACAGGATAGCAGTGATCTTCATAACACTTTTTTGGCTTGGATGGTGTTCATACGTTGTTGTTTATACAGTCTAGCTATTAGTATATTCACTATTGTTAGTTTGATCACATACCTTCTAATAAGAAAGAACACATGACATTTGTTGTCATCAACTATCATATTCGTTGGAACATAAACCCGTTTACAGTATTAGCCCCTTACCTACTTTTAGAGGGTTTTGAGAATGCTGTATATCCTTGTTTGCTCAAATATGGGATTCAAAAACAGTCGATAGTATAGGCTGCATCGATCGGATCATAGAAATAGAGGTCGATTCACCAACTATTAGATTAGAGGATGGCTTCACCGGGCCGATGTAATCAGAACGATGGTTTGGTGTCAGTAGTACTAGTGGATGTGAAAGCATTGAGGGCTACGGGGAGAGAATATTTCTGATGAGAGGTGTGCTAGTGTTGGGAAAGTATTAGGCCTAATGAATTATTATAGTAGGTAAACTTAATTTTCAGACCAAGGAAACTTGTGTTGTGATTCTTCAAATTATACAACTTTGAAGTTTATATTTATTCTTAACACGATTGGAACTAAATTGGGATAATTGGATGGTAAAGTAACGTCTGTTTGATCTGCAAATGTAAGCTCATCTGCTGTTCCTTTTAAGTTACACAGTTGCTTTTATAAGTAATTTGTAATATTGCACCATTCAGCCATAGTGCACCTAACACTTTTGAGAAATTTTAAAAGTACGAAATCCAATTATCCCAAATTAGTTCCAATCGTGTTTATTTTAAAACGTTAAAACCAACAGGTACTGTGTGGTCACGAAACTGTGTACGGTACTATATCAGGAACATTGAAAATTCACTATTTCACTGAAATGCCATACTCAATATCGTTGCTCATTATTAAAAGATTGTAATGAAAGTCACAGAACATTAAAATATTCTAATTTAGCCTGACGATTGATATAAATTAATGTTGTGTCTTGTTTTCCCAGTGTTTACATAAAACTGTTATATGAGGTTAAAGGTCAAGTACAGTGTACTCTACATCAGTGTTATTGAACTCCGCGTCCTCTTTACCGAAACTCACAGTAAAACTCTTTAGGTTACAGACGACTGTGTATAATAATAGATGTTATTATCAACATTCATCAAGTTTGCATGTTAAAAAAGTTAATCACGTGGATTAGCTGTTTTGATTTTGTACTAAAACAAAATGAAGGGAATTTATCAATTAATTTATTCATAAATGCGTTAATTTGTTTGTTTATTTATTATTTATTTATCAACAGATGTCAGATGCTTGTAGTGAAGGTGGTTCTCTATACGATTACGTTGTAAGTCGTCTAGCCGAGAGATGGAACGGAAGACGTGAAATGTTCGTATATCCAGTCCCATCAGAGGTAAGTTTCATGCGTAGTAATTCGGTCTCGATTTATTGATCATGTTTAGATAAAAATCCAAGAAACACACGAATTGAAATCAATTTATTATAAGGTAATGTACGCGCCTCGGAGCTGAAAAATCGAAACAACGTTTACTCAAACTTTTCTCGCGTCTTTCAAAAGCAATAATTGAAACAAGCGGTTACCGTGCACATTTTGATCCTAGGAAACAAACTACCTAAAATATTAAATAACCGCTATTTAAAATTCAAAACGGATACCATCTCTGTGGAAAAAATAGATTTTCTAGTTTCAAAAGAACACGAAAACTTCATTTATTCAACAACTTTTAAAGACAAGTCATCAGAAAAAGCGAACTAGAAACGTATTGTCAAAGTTTGGAAGTCCGCGAATATCTGTCCTCTCGAGGCTTATTCTACATAAATGTAAATTGTTCCACAGATATTTCAGTCTCTTCTGTGCGTCTAACAATGACATCATCGTTTCAAAAAATCCTAAGGCAGAGATGCAATTTGAACGATGCACAATCGGTTCCCCGGTAGTCTTGGTTGTAGCAGTAGTTGTTGTAATCGATATTTTCTTAATTCTCCCAGCTTCCCGTTCAGTGCAAAGACATTCATCCTGGTTCTATACAATATTGTCAGTTCTCTGACACAGAGAAGGGACGAAGTACATTACCTTAAATAAATATCGTGCAAACTTTAAACTATTCACTTTGAAAATAAAAATAAAAATTAGAGTCGCCGTGCACAAATTGGTGCTCAGGAACATATTTATTTATTTATTTATTTATTTATTTATTTATTTATTTATTTATTTATTTATCTATTTATTTATTTATTTATTTATTTATTTATTTATTTATTTATTGACAGTTATCAGCTATTTGCGAAGTGAGTGAAGGTGGTTGTTTGCAAGATTACGTTGTAAGTCGTCTGGCAGAGAGAGAGAACGGACGACATTAACTGTTTAGGTATCAAATCCTATCAGAGGTAAGTTTCAGGCGTAGTCACTTGGTCTAGATTCAAAATGTTTGGATACAAATCCACGAAACACCGGAACATGAATCAACTGATTACGTACATAGACAGTCAGTAGTTTCTCTACTCTCTATGTAAAGTATAACGTAGTACGCGCCCCGAAACTGAAAGATCGAAACAACGTTCACTCAAACTTTTCTTATGCAAACTTTATAAACATGATCTATTTCAAAAGAAAAAAAACAAGGGATTGCCGTGCAAATTTTGATCCTACGAAACAATCTACCTTAAATATCAAATAAACGCTATTTAAAATTCTAAACGGGCACCATCTCTATGGGATAATCAGATTTCCTAGTTTCAAAAGAACGCAAAAACTTCTTTTACTCAACAACCTTTCAAAACCAGTCCTCAGTAGCAGCAAACTAGAAAATTATTGTCCAATTAAGTTTGGCAGTCCGCGAATATCTGTCCCCTCGAGGCTCGTTCTACATAAATATGAATTGTTCACAGATGTTTCCTTCTCTTCTGTGCATCGTCCAATAACATCAACTTTTTAAAACATCCATAGATAGAGATGTCATTCAACGATGCACAATCGGTGCTCAGTAGCCATGTAGCAGTAGTTGTTGTTGTAATGGTTATCTTCTTTATTCTCTAGGTACACGTTCAGTGCGATGACATTCATGCCGATTCTATGCACAGTTTTATCATCAGTTCTCTGATGCGGAGAAGAGACGAACTTGGTGCGACGTTGAGGTACCAAGGTTCATCAGAGGTAAGTCAATGTTGGCTTTGATTTACTCTACATCCCAGTACCACTAGAGCACTTGTCAGTTGATACCACTGAATATACTGTATCTATAATTGTCTCATCTCTTGAATGTTCATTTCCAGGGTGAAGAATTACCGTCTTCAAATTTACCTACATATACTGAAGGCGGTCGTCTTGTCTGCAGTCCATCGGACAACAGGTTCAGACCGGATGGACCAAATGACGATACGAAGCTGTGAAGTCTTCCTGCAAATATAAAGCTTATAATACTATCATGGGCTATTAAACGGTGACTGCGTGTACGAGTTGTGCGCGTTCAAGCAATTGACCAAATGACTTGCTTTCACAAAAGTTTAAATCAAATACACCTGAATTACCTGGCTTCGAATAATTCTCAAAAATTGACGAAAAATGGGTAATATGGCGTTGTACTGTGTTGTAAACTACTCACCTGTATATATTCGACGAGATTTGAGCTAGGTATGATGATGACTGACAATGACTCATACAGCATAATCCATTCATGCTCCGATGTGCCGCCCTTCCTGTTGCAATACAGGAAGAACGATATCTTCGAATTTAAGATTATTTAAATTGTGTAATAGTGGAGACGTGGAAGATGAATACCATTTCCTATTGATTTGTATAATTTGTAACAATGTCAGAGCTGAATATGTTGTACATGATACATGTATTGAATCAAAGTATGATAAATTTCAAATAATACTGAGCACAGCAGATTCCGATCTACTTAATACTTACCTTACTAGTACATATGGATCTGCTGAAAGTTTATTTACAAAGCAATTTAATTGAGAAAGTCCAGAATCAATCCATAATGTATCCTTTTCGTTTCTTCCTTTACTATTTAGCTCGCTATGTGTCTTTCTATGTATATTTACATTTTCTATGAAATGTACAGTTTTCTGCGTGGTTGAGGAATATTTTTTGTATTTTCTAACTTATTGTATGACCCTTGCACATGGGCCGGTGGCCTTAAAACGCAATAAAATTACCATCATTTTTACGGGGCTGTATGACGTCAATAAATTTTAGCGCAAACTTTTGAATTTTCCTCCAATCTAACAGGATTGCCAAGGATGGAGACATAGCGCTTCATTGATGTGATTCATAAATAAACACGTGACCCAGCGGCCGATACAATGGTACCTCTGTTTTTACTTTTTTTCTAAAATCAATAATGAAAGAAATTCCTACAGTGCTCACGCACATAAAAAAATACAATTGCAAGAGCTATTACAGTGATTCTTGGCAGAAAATATTCAAACATATAATGTGTGCCAAATATTAATGATGTGACGGAAACCAAACAGATTCGAATGGAAACATAAAAAGGACTCCAGTGACAACATCAGCTAAAATGACGTCACCATCTATACGAAATCAGAGTAAATCCTACCTGATTGGGGACATGCCAGCCAAGTGTGAAAATTCACAGATCATTTCAGAGTAAGCAAACTTTTAACCAAAAGTGACGAAATTGGCCTTAAAACTTTTCATATGCAAGCTACACCAATTATTTTAACAAGCAAAAATTTGGTCACCCTGAGGAAGAAAGCTACAAACAAATTCAAGTTCTAGAATATTTGCATAAAGAAGTTCACGCATATTGTAATCTGTTAGATTGAAACCGTATCTTGAAATCTATGTACGTTATGTGAAAGCTGTCTTAGTAGTTGCCATGCAAAACAGTATTTTTATATTTAAGAGAAAATTGCCAAAATGTTATATATGTAAATTTGGTCATCATTTGAACTAACCCTAATGAGGTTACTATTGTTGACGTAAGTTTAAAAAATGGTACCAATCGGACGAGCAGTTTGAGAGATGGAGATTTGAGAAGAAAATCATAGCAAAGTTTCATTGCCCACGTGGATCACTTGCGGAGCTACAGCTGATACTAATAGGTGGACTGGACCAGTTCTACTACGCAACATATGTCTGATACCAAAAGCACTTTCTAGTCAAACAAGGTGATTTCGATTAAATTTCAGCTACACTACACTTTACCATACTGACGAGAGTTGATACATTAAAGATTCTCATAACGACATTTAACCAATTTGGAAATTATATGTGCTGAAATAAGTTATATGAAATAAGTTATATGAAAACGAGCATTACTTGCGACTTGGCTGTCGAGGGCGCTGTTACTGAAACACGAGAACTTGAATTTCTATCTAACGACGCCTACTATTGTAGTAGTCATTGTGGACACTGTCTTGAATTGAAAAATTTAGATAAACTAATGAAAGAAACACAAAAATCTCACCGAAATCAAATTATGATCACATAAATATTTTCTCTCAAATAAAGCCTCCTGCCATTGATTGCTGTGCCCGGTAGTACCGGGTAACTTGTTGGTTCAACCACCACTTAGAAACTCGAAGTGAGAAAAGTTAAAGCAAAAGTTGGTGCACATCACACAGTCAAAAGATTCCCCACTTACCCACGCATAATGACGCCGACAGAATTAACGTCGGATAGTGGACACATCATTTGTGATAGTAAAAAAGGTTCACTCGTTTTCATTTCACCATTATACTATGCATATATGCATATATTTAAATCAAGCAAAGTAAAGTTTGATAATTACCCTGATGGAAGTTCCATCTTTTTACGGCGAATCAATGAAATGGTATGTCAAGAAAACAGAAATTGAAGGTTTCTCCGCGGTAATTTTGTTTAAGCGAATATCATCAAATAAAACAATTCCACAGACACAATTATCGCACGATATGAGGCACGATTCATTTATGCAAATGAGATTTTGGGTAGCGAAGGGTAGCGGAGGTAGCGGATCATAATCCAGCGTACTAATACATCATTACGGCTAGAAATCTATTTATTTCAAGATTATTTGGTTTCCGCTACCCCCGATACCGATCGATACGTAGCGGAGACCTCGGCGAAAAAAAAATTGTGCCCCGAATCCTGCATTGTATACACAGACAGGGAGAATAAAAACACTGCTGAACTTGTCCTTGGTTAAAAAATTCCAAATGAAGCATGGAGAAAATAAAATAAAGCTCCCCTCCTTATCAAGAAGACCCCCTAGAATATCAAATGGTCCAACCCTTATAAATGCTTCGATGTACAACAAATTTGACATTGAAATTTTACCAACAAATATCAAACGTTCTATACATATGAATTTACTTGGCATACTGTTATAAAAAATCAATACAAAAATAGTTATATTTTTCTGAACGTTCGGCCGTAAACGTTCTGCTCGTTCTGCTCATGCTTCAGAATCCCAATGCTTCAACTCTTCGCTGCGTTAAACACTCGGGTTCAGGGTTTTAATACAGTTTTTTATGATAACATAATTAAAGGAGTCACTGTGGGACAATGGTTATGGTAAAGGACGCACGATCGGAAGACAGTAGGTTCGAGACCCAGTAGGCCCGGTTCTACTCTAACGTTCTGTTAGCTTCATATGATATACCTATCACACCCCCGATCTACCTTAATGACTATAGTCCCGTAGTTATTTACATTACCATTATTTACATGCCATGCCGGCCTGACCTAGTACAACGCCTAGCCATCCCGGCCTGACCTGGTGACCAGGCCTGGCATATATCATGCTCCTTGTCACAACAGTGTATTAGTTTCGTACAGTTAGTTTAGCACACACGCTTCAGTTAGTAAGTTACCTAAGTCAGTACTCTTTACGAAGATTACAGTAGGTAAGAATACCTTGGTTTTTTTGGTTTAGGTGGTTTAGGTTTTTTGTTTAGGTTTTTTGTTGCGAAATTACTCATTGAATTTGACTCTTTACGTATTTTTTCATTTTTATGCATTTTCTATACGCAAAACAGCACTTCCCCGCGACTGAACTTAGGTGGCAATAAGACGAGATGAGTGCCTGCTTGATATTAAATTTGTTACAACATTTCTGTCAATCACTCATTTGGTGCGGAAGTTTCTGTTTCTCTAGGCGTTGTCTGAGAAATCGGCATCGTAGTTCAAAGGCACGTTATCATGTCAGCTGTGCCTATGAATTACATTGCTAATTTTCAGGCGAGCGATAGTTTCTCAAACTTATGACACAAAATGAGGGTTTGACAGAAATGTTGCAACAAATAAAATGCCAACCGTGCATGATCCTCGCGTTTCGCTTTTCCCAAATTTGATCAAAGCATACATGCAGCATAGCATCGAAGCAAACAACTCTACTTTCTTTCAACTTTGCTCAACGAGTCCGTGAAAAAATTATTCAAAGGGTGAGTGGAAAGACACTACCGGGCAACCCAACATGGAGAACACGGAGAAGTGCAGTGAAATTGAACCCATGTCGGAATCCAAGACGCGTTGCCCTGTTGTAGCCGATACAACAACAGGGGATCAGCGCCACAGTGAAGCCGTGAGCCGTGATGATGATGCACTCCCTTCCACAACCACACGCAGGCTACCAAGGGCAGTGGGAGACTAAATATTCATAGCTACGTTTTGATGTATGAATATAAATGTATAAATTTTGAACACTGAATTAGCTGCAATAACTCTAACCTTTGGTTGCCCGATGTGTTTTGACGGTCCCATGTATACCCTTTGCTGTTACCAGTGTTCGCGGTAACTTTTTCCTCCTCGCGCACGGCATACGCATTAGTCTGCTAAAATGGCGTAAAGGCTGTATTTGCATGCGTAATTTCACTGCCGCACTCGATTGATGGAAAAAAACTGACTACAAAATACGATGAGCCGTTCAATAAATCTACACTACCAATTCGGATTGTACGATGTACATGTAACATTATTTTAATGGAAACAGTTTTTGCTCTACATGATATTTAGCCCGATTAATGATATGGACATGAACTTGAGTCGAACGCGTTCAAGCTTGGAATCGAATTTGTACTTTTTTGAAATTCTAGAGACCCAGTAGAGACCCATTCTAGCAATTGACTCGGAGTTCGAGCTTGCAATGGATTTTGTACTTTTATGAGATCCTAGCAATTACTTCGAAAATTGAGAGTACGGTCAAAGAGATCCTAGATCCCTGGAATTGCCTCGGATTTCGAGTTTGGAATCGAAGGTGTGCTCTTTGAGATCCTGGCAACTGACAAGAATGCATGCAACATCGTCAGTGTTACGAGAAAAGTGCAACTGCTATTGAAATAATACAACTTTTCTTTGAGACCCGATTTATTTGATACTTTGCGACTCAGAAGAGAGGTTTCATATGATTGTTACCTGGCATATATTATCAACTCGTAGCATATATCGACTCGTAGTACCGCAATCATCAAGCTCGATACCCCTGATTCCAGAGAAAGGGACGCACTATCGGGGTATGGTTAGTTCGAGACTCGATAGCATGGTGTGTTATGTCCTTGCACGAAACACTTTGCTCCACATCGCTCCGTCAGGTTTACCGTTATGACTATAGTGGGTACCTCATCCTGTACTTGGACGATCGCCAGTAGGTTTATGGATCACACAGAAAATTGCCTAGGTGGTCTCACGCAAAATATGCTATACCTAAACTCTAACTTCAGTTTAAAAGATCAATATGGTCAACACCACACCAAGTCTCTCTGGGTTACTCAATTGTAGGCCTACAGGCACAACCAATGTGCGTATGCGTCCACTGTTGCGGCTGTACCTTTACTGTTACGGGTAACAGTGCACAATTTGGTATCATCAAATTGTACGAGTAGAAAACAACAGATTGATACAATACAATATAGACAGAAGAGAAGACGAATGGTACAAGTCAAGGTAACCACTTGAATGTGCCACCTCAAGGGCAACCCACGACACGAGAGAGCTCCGGGGTCACTGCCCTGACATACCTATTAGATTTGGCAAACGCATTCGTTTGTCATCGACAGTTCCCTAAAACAACCGAACTACGGTCATTGACCTTCATTGGTTGAAGCACTTTGTCTAAACTTAAATATCCTGAATACTCAGCTGAAAAGGTACAGAGTTACTAGATTTACAACGTTTGGGCCTGTTTCATTCAAAGCTACATACGGGTCTACATACGAGAAGACTACGTACGTACGCCAGCCTTGCTACCGTAGAACGTACATACGGATCGACCACTGCGTAGGCGTATGTGTGCTGTTGGGTAGCAGCAATAGGCTCGACGGTGTAAACGAATCAAACATTTGAAAGCATGCGCACAATATAGAACAGAATATTTCCTGGTCAATTCAGTTACATTTAGAAACATCACTGCGACTAATAAAACGCATCAATGTTTGCTCAAACAGTCAACCTGATTACGCGGTAGACATAAATTAAAAACTATCATGTGGCAATTGGCCAACCAGAATTCTGAATTTGGAAGTCTTTGTCTATTCATGAGGCCCTTAGTGACGATCACACTGTGAATCGCAATATGGGGACGGCATTGAAACAAAGGGAAATGGTGGTAGTAGAATATAAAAAACTGAGATTATGAAACGCTTTATTTCTAATGCAAGAAAGTTGCGTATTGTACGTAATAGAAATCCACTAGGGGCCGTGGACAATTAAAACACGCGCATGGTAAACGCAATTTCTATGTTTAGGGGGAGGGGGTTGGGCTGTATTTCGGATATCGTGCGCAAAAATTCGCACTACATGTTTTTAAATGTTTTTGCTTGTGTTAGGAAAGTGCATCCATATTACAGTTAGGAAAGTGTAATAAATCATTATCATTGGTAAACCTTAATTTTCGGACCAAAGAAACTTGTGATTCTTCAAATAATATTTTAAAACAACCTTGAAGTTTCTATAATAGGTATGTACATGTGTGGTCACGAGAATGTATACTGAACTAGATCAGGAACATTGAAAATTGAAAATTGACCGATTTGCCACACAAAAATCAATATCGTTTCACATTCAACTTCGTACTGAAAGAACTTCAAAAATCATGAGTTAGTCTGACGAATAGTATTAATTAATGTAGTTTCGTGTTTTCCCTGGCTTTATATAAAACTGTTATGAGATTGTCAAAGCTGTATACTCTACTAGTGTTATTGGACTCCGCGTCCTCTATACCGAAACTTGCTGTACGATGAAACTCTTTAGGTTACAGACGACAGTGTATAATAATAGATGTTATTATCAACATTCATCAAGTATGCATGTTAAAAATCAATCACGTAGATACACTGCCACAAGCGCTGTTTTGATTTTTTACAGAAGCAAAATGAAGGCAATCTATTTATTTATTCATATATTTATTTACAGCTGTACGCTTTTTTGGAAAGAGAGTGAAGGTTATTCTGTGTATGATATGAGAGGAAACAGACAACATGACATGTTCATACATCCAGCTTCATCAGAGGTAAGTTTTTTCATAGCAATTTTGTCTCCATTTCTTGAAATGTTTTGATAAAAGTCCAAGAAACACTCGAAGTCAAATCAACTTACTACAAGGTAGTGTACACACCTAAAAGCTGAAAGATCTAAACACATCTTGCGCGGACTTTCCTCAAGCAAACCTTAAACCATTCTCTTTGAAAATCAAAATCAAAATCGAGAAATAAATTTATTTATTTACTCATTTATTTGTAATTTTTTATTTATTTACAGCTATCAGTTGCTTGCGAAGAGAGTGAATGTGGTTCTGTGTATGATTACGCTGTTAGTCGTCTGGCAGAGAGAGGGAACGGACGACGTGAACTGTTTAGGTATCAAATCATATCACAGGCAAGTTTCAGGCGTAGCCACTTGGTCTCGATTTATTGAAATGTTTAGATAAAAATCCAAGAAATACTCTGAGGTACCAAAGTTCATCAGAGGTACACATGTCAGTCAATGTTGGTCTTGATTTACTCTAAATCCTAGTACCACTAGAGCACTTGTCAGTTTATACCAATGAATATATGAAACATCTTATCTCTTGACTTGTTATTTCCAGGGTGAAGCATTGCTGTCTACAAATTCACCGACTTATACTGAAGGTGGTCGTCTTGTTTGTAGGCCATCAGAAGACAACAGGTCAAGCCCGGATGTACTACGGTACACGGAAATGGAAATGACGACACAAAGCTAAGAAGTCTTTTCTTCAAACATGATAATTGAGTAGTAAACATTGCGTGACAGTCGTATATTTATCCCTTTTCGCTCTATATCCTTCTAAGCCAATATCTTGCACAGTAAATGATTATTCTTTGCAATGTTACGTCATTAAAGAAATGATAATGAGGAAAATATATGCTCATAATTAATGTCTAGCAATATGCAAATTTAAAATTACGTGTAGTTTTTACGAGGACACCAAACAGGAGCATTTTTATTATTAAATGTTATGTTATGCATTTGTGCAAATACTGTACAAGGTGAATAAAATCGATATTAGGTGTAATCATGAGCTCATTCATTAATAGATGCTGTATGAGTCATTGTCAATTATACCAAGCTCAAATCTCGTTAAAAACATGTGCATAGCTAACAACACACAACGCCGCCGTATTATTACCCAAATTTTGATAATTTTTGACAGTTGTTCGCCTGGTAATAATCAGGTATATTTAACATCAACTGTTGTAAAAGCAAAAGTTATTTGGTAACTTGCTTGAGCGTGTATAACTCGTACGTACAGTCACAGTTTCATCGCTCATGATAGTAATTTTTCCGCTTCATAAAAAAGAAGTAAGCATTTTATTGTTTTCGTGTACCAATGCAGCTTATCGCCTTTACAAGAACAGTATGAAAAACCGTTGATTGATAATTTTTTAACTGTATGCTTTTGTCAGTTTTTCATGATAGGATTGAATTTTAACATTATATCAGGGAAAGGTTCTCGAATACGTGATATTTTGCCACATTCGCAAAGTGATAACGATGTTCGCGACAGACTAGAAAGACTGACAGACTTCATGTACTTCATGTACCTTCATGTATCATATACTGCATATAGCGACAAGCTGACCTAATTGCAGAGAGGTACAGGCGCTTGTCTGCTGGTCTCCTGTCCCATTCCTACCGCTGGCGGCACTATGCAAACGAAGAGGGCCAGGTATTGGTCGCCATTTCAGTCGAATATCTGACTGAATAGTAATGAAGAAAGTCACCTGACAAGATAACGTGATCAAAACCAATGGAAAAGATTTGCACCCACTCCATTGACTTCTGTAGCAAATCTTTCTGCGTCTGTTGCAATCAAACTTAGTTGATCACCTAATATGATATTAAAATTAATGTATTACGATAATGAAAATATTGCGTTAAAAATTTACAGAGACACAAAATGACAAGCATGGAAAGTGACTTCGAAATCTCAATGATCAAATAAAAGTAGAAGTCATTTGCATGACTTCATTTTTAAGGCCCTGCTTCTGTTCTGTGACTGTGTTGACTGTTTCTGCACTATAGTAGTTCGGCTTTTTTACTGCAGCCCGGGGTGGAGTGTCGGACGGCTACCAGGTTTTGCCGTCCGACCAACTACCTAAGGCAAAACTTTGAGCTATTATTACATGTACTGCATTGCAGTTACACAGAATGATGAAATGACGATCATCTTTCTTGATTAAGACAACGGTTCTTTCGCATTTAACGCATGGATTTCTCATAGCCCGCCATATTGTGACACTTCTTCCGGGCTAAGGTGTCTATTTATATCATATGTGTTTGGTTAAAAATTATCTTCTGAATATACTGCTTTACTATCGATGCAATCTTTCACTGGCATATACACGACACAACACTGAGAACCCCATTCCCTAAGAGCCATGGTCCCCTGTTATGTCAGTTAGGAGAAAATGCCTTCATAAAGACCACATCACACAGTTCTCATATCCTTTGTTACGGTTTAAAGCCCCATAAGGTGTAACATTTTACAGTTTCCCCTATTTTTGTTTTCAGTGATGCCTTAGTTATGTTAATTGTCCTATCAAATAACGTAGAATTACACATTATTTAATTATTTGGCATCACAACGCGTACTGTAGGCCAACAACGAGCGATTTTATGTTGCCAATTCCCATTCTGGCCCGGCCTGGAGTACAACATTGTTGACATTTGGCGCGGCTGTGTTTTTGAGCGCCTGTGCGTCGGTGGGGAGGTAATTTACGATATATTTTTACCGAAATACAACATTTTCCGAGAATTGAACATATTTTATTGACGTTTTAGCATGTTTTAATGAACAAAAAATAGGTAAAAATAGGTAAAAGTTACACCTTATGGGGCTTTAAGCTATTATTACAATATGAATGTAAATTAAATTGTTTCAGTCAAAACATAAAACATAACAAAACCAAAGGCCTACATCAATGATGTTGACAATAAAACTTATTAGTTGATTAGAGAAATGAAATCATGATGCAAGTTAAATGTGCAGATTATGCGATATCAAACGTGTTCTCAACACTGTCATTCTACCTTTCGTGCTTGGAGAATAATATTTGTAAAGTCAAATTGTTTAAAAACAAATAAACAGCCATTTCTCATCAATACGTTAGTCATTATTTGGATTTTAACTCTGATTTGAAATATCTGTGCCCGCATCATAACCCTGTCATACCCGACAGTGTCCAAATCAGTCGAGTCTTGCTGACAACTTACAGCTAAACCAAAAATTAAAACCTGCCGAATCATATTTTTCTGTTTTCTCTTGATTTTTATCTTCATGGAATAACCCTACAGAAATCTTCGTGTTTCTGTGGCATTCTGGATCCATCGTTTAACCAAACACCGATATAATAGCTGTGAATTTTTTGCATTATTGTCATTATTTATTTTCATGTACCGAAGTTGTTTCGTGTAAATATGCTAACAGAAGGAGGTATATAGAAGTATCACTGCTCGCTGATTTGGACCATGCCTACACATTTTAACAGGTTAAATAATAATCGGGTGCCGCGCTCATACAATGGCTCCACGGAAGGTACTACACTAATGCAGTATTTCCTGAACATACAAATCATGATCATAAGAGAAACAAGCATAATGTTGTTAACTTGAATGCACAACACCCGATAGCCAACATTTGCTGTTGTAATGTAATCTGTATTTTCTCTGTCACATGATTAGTTTGTAAAAATGATGGGAAATCTAAAATGATATTAAAACGTTTGAATTTACATGCCACTTTCGACACTTATGGCAGTGTTATACACATTTTTCTGTCTTTAATAGGTCTTATTCAAAAAACTCTTGGAAAACTGATGAGATCTGTTTATTACACGTTCGCGGTAATTGTGGCGTGCAGTTCAAAATGTGTATTGCTGAGAGCGCTTCCCTTCGCACACGTATATTCAGGTTGACATCATTTTGCGGTTAGCTAGTTGTCAAAAGCAAACTGCTTTCAGATATCTTCGAACTCGCCCTCAGTGTATGGTGCGCACTCAAATATATAAATGGGCCCTAGCCTACGAAATATACCTTTATCTGCTTCAGTATATTGTTTTGAACCATGCTAGGAGTTAGCATTTACTACTGTTACTAAATAGAGTCGGGGAAATCGCCATGTCTAGTCTATTCATGGAGCAGAGGGGTTTTCCAAGTATGGATAACCTTTGACCCGCCGTGATCTCTATTGGCCAATGAGCGGGAAATTCCCCTTTTTCTGGTTAGCTGGGCTGCACAGCATCAGTCTTGCCTCATGTGTAAGCACGGTAGGACCGTGGTGTAAGCGACTTTTGTCTGTTGGGCTTATTGCCATAGCCCCGGCCATAGCCTGGCATACAAATAAGTAAGTAAGACCGAAGGGCAAATAAACAAGCATACACGGAGACCTATTTCCTTAGCCGGGGTATATGAGAAGATGTAATCATTTCTTCCCCAGTTTGTATTCTTCTTAAATGATATCAACCACAGCACCAATGCTTGTAAACCGACGAAGCCTGATCCGCATGCGTACATGACAATAACACCGTGTCTGTATGAACATTGCTTGCATGTGCAACAAAACCGAATGACACATCGAAGTAAATGAATTGGGGGCGATTGGTGACATTAACGATGATCAGCACAAAATTCTTATCTTAAAGAATCCATCGGTACATCGGTACATCTACAGGCCTTCATTTCTCGTCTCTGCTCTGCAGTGACATAATGAGGACTGTAAAGATTGTTATGATCTGATGGTTATTCCGCATAAAAAACACATCATAACTCTCTGTGTGTAGTCAATGATTCATTTGACCAGTTTATATATTATGTGGCCATTACTATCATCAGTGCTTGCACAACTTTTAGATGCAAGAAATCTGACTGCGTCCTGATTTTTCATATTAAAAATTCAGAAAGCTCTGCGACCTTGAAGGTATGCATGTCATTCATAGGTTGTGCATCTAAAGTTATCGTGCCGTGTCCAGCTCTGAAACTCTTTTGAACCAATCACTGATCAATGGCCTAGATTCTTCACTGCTGCTTAGCACAAATGTTGTCTTCATTATAACTGCAATTTTTAATGCGCAAATAAGAAACTGAAACTCGTGATCCCGCTAATGTTTTCTTTTGAGAGACAGTGTACTTTTAAAAACGCTGCAGACTGTTGTCATTTTGTGGTCTGGATAAACTTTCGTTCTGTGACTGTGCACAGCATTGTTAAATTGGCCAAGTCAATCGGTAACTCGTCAATGACAAATCTGTGATCTACCAAGAACTAACGATTTCAGGCTGACCTTAAACTTTTACCAAGGAATCTCGCTTCTACCTCCATGCACACTGCAAACAAAAACTTTGCGGTACTTCGTTCGACCAAGCTCTGGACTGAATGTCTTTTTTCTCTTCTTGCCGTTTCCTTATTTCCTATTTTTCATATTAGTTGTCATTTATACATTTACAATAGTATGAACTTTGAACTAGTGATATTATTGCATGTTTAGTAACGTCCGGTATTTAAGTCAAATATATCCAACACAAGAAACAAAACCTGGAATACGGGCGTTCGGACACACTCGATGATACAGTCACTGTGACGGTCTCATTTGAGAGAAAACTTATTTTCATTCAAAAATACGTCACAAAAACATGTATAAATAAGCAGTAAAACATTAGTATAAAGTGATAATCTTCATGAAATTCGAATGATAGGTTTACTTTGACTTCGTCGACCAGTCTTTCATGTAATGTGTCGTGCCTTATTCTAAAAATTTGACTCGTTTGCACAGAAGTTTTCCATGTATTATCAGCAGAGCCTCAGTATATTTTGTAAGAGCCTTTATGAAACGCTTTCTCAACGTACTTCAAACAGACAATCTATCAACAATATTGAATGAATATTCTGAATAATATCAATCATCACACCGTAAATTCCTAGCGTTGAGTTAAATTTCAGAAAAAATGAAGTAAAAAGACACAAACCATTTTATAGAAATGTGTGTCAACGGGCATGCATCGTTGCTGCAGACAGGGAAAATACGGTCCCATTGCGTTGCCGTATTGAGGATACATGTTGGAAGAGAAGTCCAAAGAATGGGTGCACACCAGTTGCCTGCCAGTTCCAAAGTCCCTCAGGATATTTCCCCAAATACAGTATCTCTTTCCTGGAGATGCCAACTCGAGTGACAGCAACCAGGGTAAGTCATTTGCATATGTATTAGGAGCAAACTAGTTGATTGTTTAACTGGGAGAGGACTGGATCTCACTGCGCATGCCCAATAAGGTGTAGTGACTGCTCACGGAAGTTTGCGAGAGCACGCGTTATTTTATCGCCTTCTCCGAGCTAACGCTTTCTGACCTTGTATAGTACATGGATGTAAAAAATACATCCATGTATAGTATTACATGACTCTGGCTGGAAAGCTTGTTAATCATGTTATTTTTACTTCCGATAAAACCATGTACTTCTACATCGATATGTAGTTTACGTATATCGTATCACCCCCCCCCCCCTTGAAAGAAAGCCCGAGTGGTAGCGACATAATGGACAAAATAGTGACCAAAGGCGCACAAGATGTTGAAGAAAGACATGTGTGCGGTCTCATACCGTAAGTACACAAGTACAAGCGATTTTGATGAGTGTGCACAGGTTCTTGTTTACTTGTACAATAGTCGTTCGGATCAGTAGTCTTTTTCACTGACGTTGTGCTCAGCGCTCGAAACTTTACGCAACCGTAAAGTCTTTGGACGTTGCAGATTCATAACATAAATGAAATCTGTCAAACTGTTAGTGAAGAGGTTGAACTATGGCTCCCGAACTGTATAAGCCGTAAGAATCATTGACTCTCGACAGTCCCTTCTGCATTTCTGTCTCTTATTGGTGTAGTCTCTCGCACATACGACAGTGGGGGAATCGAAAACGGAAGTCAGCCGATCGACATGGCCAGCTTGAAATAGTGCACCAACGCAACATGGTGACGGCGATGGCAGCTTGACTGCGGCAAAGCCTTGGATTAACTCGGATATTCGCGCTTCAAAGACTCTTTGAGACAAATTATTGACGGTTATGCTGCCTCTGGCTCCCCGCCCTGTCCTCTACGTCATACCTCATGAATAATTAATAGTCAAATGATGATCAGGAAGTATTTATGAAGTGTAATAATTCGGGGGAACTGCCATTTCTTCACATATGGATGGCATCATTTTTCTTGCTTTTTGCATATCCATTTTTGAAATGTGTTGCCACAAATACTCATCTTGTGCCTCAATTTGCTTGCACGTACTTTGCAAAGTTCCAACTTCTCCAAAGTGTGTACGAGATTGAAGCTGGACATGATCTGACGGGGTTCTGACGGGGGACTCTTACACGCACTAGCTTTGGTGAGGTCTGCGTTTTAATGTTTTTAGCTTAGCTTATAGTATTACTACAATTGAACAACCAACAGAGACTTGATAATGTGTGGTCTGCGTGTTTAATATGTTTTTATCTTAGCTAATAGTTTTAGTTTTAATATGTTTTAGCTCTTGCATAGTGAAGGAGTCACCGTGGGGCAGTGGATAAGGTACCGGACTCACGATCGGAAGATAGTAGGTTCGAGGCGCGGTAAGGCTAGAGTGTGTTATCGATAGGTGAGGTACTTTGTATAGTACGCCACCGGAAATTTGGTATGCGGTACTTCGAGTTGAGATATTTTTTAGGTAACAAGCATATGAAACCTCTCGTCTCAGTCGCTTATACTTACCCGGTATGCTTCGACGGTAACAGGTAACCTTTGTATCTATCACAACACGTGTCACGTGTCATGTATGTGATTCGCTACTTATATCAATGTCACGTGACACGCTAGTGTATGTGATTGGCTACTTATATCACAGTCGACGTTGTGACGTCAAAACTTACCCGGTATGCTTCGACGGTAACAGGTAACCTTTGTATCTATCACAACACGTGTCACGTGTCATGTATGTGATTCGCTACTTATATCAAAGTCGACTTAAAACTTACCCGGTATACTTCCCGGTATAGTACGTCACCACGTATATTATGTCACGTGACACGCTAGTGTATGTGATTGGCTACTTATATCACAGTCGACGTTGTGACGTCAAAACTTACCCGGTATGCTTCGACGGTAACAGGTAAGAAAACATATTTCACGAACATATTTTGTAAAATTGCCTTACATATTATTATGGAAGTTTTTGGCAACATCGTCAACGTAACGCAATATTGGAATAATACAACTTTGAGGCCTTATTATTTGCGACTGAGACGAGAGGTTTCATATGCTTGTTACCTAAAAAATATCTCAACTCGAAGTACCGCATTTATCAAGCTCGATACCCGGTAAGTCCAGAGAAAGGGACGCATATCGGTGGATGGTTAGTTTGACACTCGAGAGCGTTGTGTTATGTCAAAACTTCTATACCTATCCTGCAGTTGCAGTTTAAAATATGATCAAGACCACACATTATCAAGTCTCTGTGGGTCGCTCAATTGTTGTCCTAGGGACACAACTATTATGCGAACGCGTTCAACGTTGCGGCTGTATACCGTTACTGTTACGGATAACAGCGCATTACTCTCTTCCCATATGATAACTAGACCGAAGTGTGTAGACAATTTTGTGTCATCAAATTAAATGAGTAGAAAACAACAAACTGATCCAAACAACGTAGACAAAATAGAATACATTTGGGACAAGTCAATTTAACCAATTAACTGTGCCTGTGCAAGGGCAACCCACAGAACCCACAACACAGGAGAGCTCCGGGTCACTGCTCTGACATCCCCAGTAGATTTGGCTAACCCATTTGTTTGTCTTCCACAGTTCCCAAAACGACTGAACCACGTTCATCGACCCTCCTTGGTGGAGCACTCTGTCGAAACTTAAAAATCCTGAATGCAAAAATACTCTGCTGAAAAAGTACAGAATTACTGGATTTACCCAGTATTGATTTGGAAGATGTTTTCACCGGGCCGTAATTCAAAGTGATGTCATCAGAACGATGGTGTGGTGGCAGTATTATATATTATTGCCTGAATACATGGGTTTAGGTGCCCGAGAGCAGGTGACAATTTGCCCGACGCCAGCAATAATATTTTTATTACATTCCTCTTCACAGTTAATGCTATATGACATTTAGTTACAAGCAGGGCATTTTCAAACAATTTTACCATTATCGACCAGCACCAAACAGATTTTAACGAAAGTCAAAATAGCAGTGCGCGCATGGATATTTTACATCTAGCGATAAGCGTCTACTTTGACGTCGAAAACATCGAAAGGCTTCACTGGTCCAGGTAACAATGGAAACCGGTCAGTACATCGTTCACCGGCCCGCTAACATCCCGGATAGTTCCTATTCAAATCAATGCGCTGATTTGCATTCACCTCGAGGCATGTAATAAAAAGCATTGAGGGTGACAAAGAGATGATATTTCTGATGAGGGGTGTGCTTGTGTTAGGAAAGTATTACCGAATCATTATAGTAGGTAAACTTTATTTTTTCAGACCAGAGAAATTTCAAATAATATTTTAATACACCCTTGTAACTTGTATTTCTGCTTTTCAAACTTTATAACCAACAGATATGTACTGATTGGTCACGAGAATCTGTACTAGATAAGGAATATTGAAAATTCACTTTTTTTACCAATTTACCATACACTATTAAGCTTTGTACTGAAAGAATTTTTAAAAAATCATAATTCAATCTGACGAATAGTATTTATTAAAGTTGGGCCGTGCTTTCCCTGTGTTAACATAAAACTGTTATGAGGTCAAGTGGCGTGTACTCTACGTCAGTGTTATTGGACTCCACGTCCTCTTTACCGAAACTTACTGTACGATGAAACTCTTTAGGTTACAAACGACTGTGTATAATAATAGATGTTTCATCAAGATTGCATGTTAAAAAATTGATCTCGTAGATGCAGTGCCACATGCGCTGTTTTGATGTCGTATTGAAGCAAACTGAAGGCAATGTATTTTATTTATTTATTTTTATTTATTCATATATATATATATATATATATATATATATATATATATATATATATATATATATTATTTATTTATTTATTTATTTACAGCTTCTTGCAAGATAGTGAATGTTATTCCGTGAATGATAGGTCGTACAGCAGAGAAAGGGAACAGACGACGTAAAATGTTTATGTATCCAAACACATCAGAGGTAAGTTTAAATTTCATGCGTAACAATTTAGTCTCGAGTTAGTGATCATGTTTAGAAAAAAATCCTAGAAACACTCGAACTAAAATCAAATTATTATAGGGTGTAGTGTACGCGCCTCGAAGCTGAAAGATCAAAATAGTCTTTGCGCAAACTTTCCTCAAGCAAACTTTAAACTATTCACTTTGAAAATAAAAATAAAAATTTGAGTCGCCGTGCACAAATTGGTGCTCAGGAACAAATTTATTTATTTATTTATTTATTTATTTATTTATTTATTTATTTATTTATTTATTTATTTATTTATTTATTTATGTAGGTATATATGTATGTATGTATGTATTTATTCACTTACAGTTGTCAGTTGCT
This sequence comes from Ptychodera flava, assembly GCA_001465055.1. Classification (NCBI taxonomy): domain Eukaryota; kingdom Metazoa; phylum Hemichordata; class Enteropneusta; family Ptychoderidae; genus Ptychodera; species Ptychodera flava. Next base: position 94,147 of record LD345953.1, read on the forward strand.
TGCGAAGAGAGTGAAGGTGGTTGTTCGCAAGATTACGCTGTAAGTCGTCTGGCAGAGAGAGGGAACGAACGACATGAACTGTTTAGGTATCAAATCCTATCAGAGGCAAGTTGCAGGCGTAGCCACTTGGTCTCGATTCAAAATGTTTGGATAAAAATCCACGAAACACTGGAACATGAATCAACTGATTATGTACATAGACAGTCAGTACTTTCTCTACTCTCTATGTAAAGTATAAAGTAGTACGCGCCTCGAAACTGAAAGATCGAAACATTCACTCAAACTATTCTCACACAAACTTTAAACATGACCTCTTTCAAAAGAAGGAATAAAAACAAGGGATTGTCGTGTTAATTTCGACCCTACGAAACAAACTACCTTAAATATCAAATAACCGCTATTTAAAATTCAAACGGTCACCATCTCTATGGGCAAAATTAGATATTCGAGTTTCAAAAAAACACGAAAACTTCAATTACTCAATAACCTTTCAAAAGCAGTCCTCAGAAGCAGCCAACTAGAAAATTATTGTCCAAGTTTGGAAGTCCGCGAATATCTGTCCCCTCGAGGCTCAATCTACATAAATGTGAATTGTTCACAGATGTTTCCTTCTCTCCTGTGCTTTTACCAATAATGTCAACTTTTTAGAACATCCAGAGATGGAGATGGCTTGTGAACGGTGCACAGTCGGTGCCCAGTAGCCGTAGTGGTAGCAGTAGTTGTTGTTGTTGTTGTTGTTGTTGTTGTTGTAATGGTTATCTTCTTTATTCTCTAGGTTCCCGTTCAGTGTAAAGACATTCATGCCGATTCGCACAGTTTTATCGTCAGTTCTCTGATGCGGAGAAGAGACGAACTTGGTTCGACGTTGAGGTACCAAAGTTCATCAGAGGTAAGTCAATGTTGGCTTTGATTTACTCTAAAATTTAGATTATTTGAAATTCCCACATCACTTGTCAGTTGATACCACTGAATATATACTGTATCTATAATTGTCTCATCTCTTGACTTTTCATGACCAGGGTGAAGAATTACCGTCTTCAAATGTAGCTTCATATTCTGAAGGCGGTCGTCTTGTCTGCAGGCCATCGGACATCAGGTTAAGAGTGGATGGACCAAATGACGATACAAAGCTGTGAAGTCTTCCTGCAAATATAAAGTATATAAATACTATGAGCAGTTAAACGATGACTGCGTGTACGAGTTGTGCGCGTTCAGGCAATTTACCAAATGGCTTTTACTTTTACAACAGTTGATGACAAATTATATATACCTTAATTACCATGCTTCGGATAATTCTCAAAACAATGACAAAAATGGGTAATGTGGCGTTGAAGTGTGTTGTCAACTATGCACCTGTATATATTCGAAGAGATTTGAACTAGTTATGATTGACAATGACTAATAAAGCATTCACTAATGAAAACCAATCCATGCGCTGGCACGCTTCCGATGTTCTACCCTACTCTTCCAGTACAGGAAGGACGATATAAGGGTATTAATTCGAATCTAAGATTATGCAAATTGTGTAATAGTGGAGACGTGGGAGATGAATACCATTTCCTATTGATTTGTACAATTTGTAACAATCTCAGACCTGAATATGTACTATGTGATACATGTATTGAACCAAAGTATTTCAAATATTAATGACCACAGCAGTTTCAGTAAACCTTACTAATAGATCTGCATCTGCTGTAAGTTTATTTACAAAGCAATTTAAATTAAGAAATTCCAGAATCAATCCATAATGTATCCTTTTCATTTCTTTCTTTACTATTTAGCTCGCTATGTGTCTTTCCTATGTATGTTTACATTTTCTATGAAATGTACTTTTCTGCGTGGTTGAGATTTTTTTTTCTAACTTTTGTAAGACCCTTGCATATGGGCCACTGGCGTTAAAACGCAATAAAATTACTATCAATTATTTTTTGGGGCTGTATGACGTCGATAAATTTACATGAAAACTTTTGAATTTTCCTCCTACACAAGATTGCTAAGAATAGAGACATAGCAGTTCATTGATTTGACTGATACATAAACACGTGACCCAACGACCGATAAAATAATACCTCTGTTTTTACTTTTTTCTGAACAAACCAATGAACGAAATTTCTAAAGTTCCCCGACGCATCAAATATGAATACAAATGCAATAGCTGTGTTGTTGATTTCCTGGCAAAGAATATTCAAACATATAATGTGTGCCAAATATTAATGACGTGACGGAAACTAAACAGATTCGAATGGAAACATCACAAGGACTCCAGTGACAAAATCAGCTACAATGACATCACTATCTTGATGAATCAGAGTAAATCCTCCCTGGAGGACATGCCAGCCAAATGTAAAAACAATTTTGCAGATTATTTCAGAGTAAGCAAAATTTTAACAAAACGTCACGAAATTGGCCTTACAACTTTTCATATGCAAGCTGACCCCATTGTCTTAATAAACAAGAATTTGGTCATCCTAAGGAAGAAAGCTACAACAATTTAAAATCCTCGAATAAGTGTATGAAGAAGTTTACGCGTATTGTAATATGTTAGAGTGAAACCATCTCTTGAAATCTACGTACGAAATTTGAAAGCTGCCGGAGTAGTTGCAATGCAAAACAGGATGTTTTTGCTTAAACAGAGAAAATCTGTAAAATGTCACATTATGTAAATTAGATCATCATTTGAACAAACCCTACTGAGGTTATTCCTGTGGTCGTAAGTTTGAAAATTGGTAGAAATTGGACGAGCAGTTTGAGAGATGGAGATTTGAAAAGAAAATCAAAGTAAATTTTCGTTACTCCGTATGTTGTAGTGATATGGGTATGAAGACATACAAAGACGATACTTGATGAACAATGCCTGCAAACACATCAAGAGGATCAATGTGTGAGTAGTGTGTAGTATGTTCTTTTCATTTTCTTTACTGATTTATTTCTTTATACTAAGTCTGGATCACTTGCAGAGCTACAGCTGATATCAACAGGAGGGCTAGACCAATTCGACTGTGCGAAAATTATGTCTCCTGATACCATAAGCACTTTCCAGACAAACAATATGATTTCGATTAAATGTCAACTTCACTACACTTTGCCATAGTAACGAGAATTGATAAATTTAGGATTCTCATAATAACTTTTAACTAAATAATTATGTGCTAAAATAGATTTTTGAACAAACGATCGCGAGCGCTGTACATAATAGACAGTAGAAGGGAGAAGCGTCCCTCCACGGTTACATGAAAACGTACGTTTGTACGGCGCTTATCTGACAAAACGTGCTTATCTGTTACTAGTGATTTGTCGTCGAGGGCGCTGTTACCGAAACACGAGAATTTTCTATCAAACGACGCGCGACGCCTATTGGTGTAGAAGTAGCTGTGGATACTATATGAAATTGTAAAATTTAGATAAACTAAAAATGAAAGAAACACAAAAATCTCACACACATCAAATGATGATCACATAAATATTTTCTCTCAAAGCCAACTGCCGTCGGTTGTGGTCGGCAGTACAGGGTAACTTATTGGATCAACAACAACTCAGAAACACGAAGTAAAGTTAAAGCAAAAGTTCGTGCACATTGCATGGCCAAAAGATTCCTGACTTACCCACGCTAAGGGCACTGACAAAATTAATGTTTGTTATTTGATGAAAAAACATCAATAGTGATTTTTTTACGCCACGGTCAAAAAATTCTGTCGTTTTCATTTCATTATTATATGCATATATGTATATATTTAAAGCCAACGTGGCAAAGTTTGATAATTACCCTTATGGGAGTTCCATCATTTGACGATGAACGCACAATTTTTCAGGCTACAGGCAATCAATAAACTGGTATGTCAAGAAAATAGAACTTGAGAGTGAAACTTGACTGCGAAACAGTTTTCCCCGCCATAGTTTTGTATGAGCGAATACCATCCAATAAGGCGTAGATTGATTATTTTAATAAATATTATCATTAACACGATTGGACCTAATTTGGGATAATTGGATCTTCATATTTTTCAAATTTCTCAAAAATCTTAGGTGCCCTATAGCTGAATGTCTAAATATTACAAAATACTCATAAAAACAACGTAAAAAGAAAAGCAGATTAGCTTACATTTGCAGATTTTAAAGACATTACTTCACCATCCAATTATCCCAAATTAGTTCCAATCTTGCTCATTCGTAATATATTGCTTTGAACTCAATTCCGACCGGCACGTGAAATGCTTTCCATTATGCAGGGTCGAGTCACCGAACACTATTTTTCTGATATTGCATTTTGCTTCAGTGTCTGCCCGTCAAAATTGTCGCCCGAGCTTCAGTGACAGGTACATAAAAGGTCTGTGAATTTCTAAATAATGACGACAGCTTCATTAGTTGCAGGCCAACAACACAAGCTACCTGTTGAACATGTGCAGGCATGCAGCACAGTGTCGCTGCCGCACATGACATACTTTAGTTCTTTTGTTGTCATATTGGTGTCGGAAGTGGTAGGTGTCATTTTGATTAATAGCGGTGTATTTCAAGGGCTGCTCGATGGACCGTGAACAATGTCATATAGTGCCATGCCTGTTTTGTCTGTTTTGTGTCCCAAAAAGTCTAGAACGGTCCTTTACGGTGACTGTACAGAGTACGCGTCAAGACGGAGGAGAACCGAGTAAAACTCGGCGCAGTTCAAAGTGGAGTCAAATATGAAACTACCGTTATAATTGATTGGGGCGGTTAAAATCCACTGAACGTTGTCCATCCCGTCTGTTTCCAATGATCGTGCCACCTATAACACCCCCTTCCCCCGGAAAAAACCCAAACAGACACAAGAAAGACAACCAAACAAATCAAAAGTTTAAGATGACCACTCAGGCCACTTTTGGTTTGAGTGCCTTGGTATTACGTATTTGAAACACGAAAACAGTGAAGCTTAGGCCTACATCTAAGAATCACGACAGGCGAAAAAAAGACGATTTTCGAAACTATCAGCCCACCATGTTTTGGATACGACCGATCTTTGCATAGGACATAATAATAGTGAAACAGCCACGTTTTACACGTAGCGGACGTACGACTAATTTAACTTTGTCCAGTCCGCTGTGATTTAGATACACCCAGTCCCTCCGTGGGTGGAGGGGCTGTGCGATATAACACAATTGAGCAAATTTAAACCGGATGGCATAGTACATTGAGAGGGTCGTGAGAAAGTCATCAAACATTGAAATAAATTATCCTGCATAATCAAGGCATTACATGTTGAACGTAACTTTTCAACCTAAGGCGTCAAATTTCGAGACTAATAGGAGCAGTGGTAATCCTGGTAATCGGAATGTGACACGAGCAATATCAGTATTCAAGTCGCCCACGCGGACTGTGTCGCAAGAGTATGACAATAACAGATTGTTGTCTTGCAGACACTTAAAAACAGACATGCGCACTTGGTACATTCCGATCACCTTTTCGCAACCGTGGGTAAAAGGTTTCCGCCGGGTCATAGCCTACATTAAAATAAGTCCTATGCATATTTCAACTTTAAATATGCATAAAAGGGATGATTGGATCAAAAGAGTTGTAGCTTAGGTTCTTTCAATGAACTGCGATGAATGTTTGTCAATACGGAGTCGAAATCGATAATTATGGAAAGATAAACAAATATATTACTCCGCAAAATAACGCTGCACAACGGCAGCCCTTTTGTTTCCGGATCATGTCACTGACTCTAACCCACACGCATCAAAAAGCTGCCTGAAGGACGAAACGACACATAGGAAGATATGGCGTGTTATCACAGTGGATTCAAATATTTCACCTGTTAGTAATTTCGAAAAACCTTACTCATCATGATTAAGCCGTGGAAATTGGAGGAATTCGATGCCAACCTTTCAAGCGAGGCAAATAAATTCGTGGAAGACCTGGACATGTTCGAGGCGAGCAGTCCTGAGGAAATGGAAAAGTCGCTCCGTCGAAGTTGGAAACCCAAACCTGTGGAATACCCAGAGCTTGATCCAGTTGCCAGGTACGGTAATAAGAGTCCTCATTACATCAGTCCCTCACAAAAGGGCAGGGGAGGGAGTGGGGAGAACGTTTTCAGATTCCACGGTAGAAGCGACAGCGGTGATTCGAGTGGCGGTCACAGGCGTGACAGGTCGTCAGGAACCTTGCCGACGACGTTTGACTCGGCTTCGGCATCTGGTCGCCAATACCGCGATTCTGATTCGAGTCAGGGAAGTCAGTACTCGCCCGGCACAACATCACCTTACTCGTCAGAGGGAATGCCAAGCCCGACGCAAATGAGGGACTATAACAGTCTGCCCAATTACCCGAGAAAATACGACGAACGAGAGTTGCAAACCCATTCCCTCCCGCAACATTACCGCAGCTCTGGTTCCAGTTACGATTCGGGGCATTCCAGCCCTAAACTGAGCGCCCTTAGTTCTGGTTTCAGTCCCACCAAACAACAGGGCAGTCCCCGCACGAGCTTGTCATCCAATCCTTTCAATGAAAGCGGATACCCAGCCGCCGGACAGCCTCATAATCATAAGCAGCCAGTCGACCACCAGAAACAGTCGTCCAAGTCGTCCAGTTCGAGTTTGGACGCCGTCATGGAATCGCGGTTTCCGAGCGGCAGGCCGCCCCCCTCGGGACCCAGCAGCACCTTGCCGACGTACGAGCACAAGTATGCGGGGCCGAAGACGAATTTAGCCGATCCTTACGAGAAATACCCAGCAGTCACTAAACCGAGCGGTGGATATTCCAGCTATGAAAGGCATCCTGCCGGTCCCCCGACCAGCGTGGCTGCCAGTGCTGGTGGAACTAGCTTCGATAGAACCGGTTACCATCCAGACAGCAGGGTCACGAACAGCACAACTCATCCGAATTTGAGAGACAAGCGAGACATCTACCGTGGGACAAGTCCAGCTTCTTCGATTGAAGAGCATGCGAACACCTCGCCCCCAACATCAGTTGTGTCTCCGCAAAACAGTCTGCAATCCAGTACTCCCAACCACCAATCCAGACAGTATGATCCACGCAAGTATCAAGCGCTGCAGACTACACCAGCAGCAGGTCAGTATAGCCCTAAGCCAAGTCAGTACACCCCGGACCAGAATTACTCGCCAGAGTCGTCTTTCACAAAATACCAAAGGCCCGTCGAGAATTATCAACCTCCGAGACAGTCTCCCAAGGTGGAGCAGTACCACAAACCGCAGAATTACAGCAGAAATGACACCACAGCCAGGCCGGAGTCTAATGACAAACCACAGACATATTCATCCCAGACTTACCAAGTAGGAGACGATAATAAGGGTTACAGGCAACACAGTTACCCTGGTAGCATGGATGCCAATTATGTTCAGAAAGTTGGGAACGATACTAGTAAATATGATTACACACCCATGGATTCTAAACGGTCGGCAACTTTCAAGGCCAGTGTCCCAAAGTCAAGTACATCCGGTGATTACAGCTCACCCCCTGCAGGCAGCCCATACGAGGAACCAAGGCCGCACTCTGGGCAAGGCAAGGCTGGCCAGCAGCTTGGGAAAGCCAGGCTGCCGTATCAGGTCACTCCCCCCAGAAAGCCGGGGCCAAGCGCCGCTGAGCAAAAATTGGAAGAACTGACCCGGCAGCTTGAGGAAGAACTTGAGATCAACCCAGAAGGAGAATTCTTCGGTAAGTTTTTTATGTGTGAAATACAATTCCAGTTAACGTGTAAGTAGTAGGTATCAAATTATACGCACATAATTTGATGCTTAATTTTAAGGATATATTTCAGTAGACCGTTGTTTTGTCAAGAACACTCATACTTAGGTCACATTCTTTGCACTGAGGTCATTGATGGAAAATGTTAAGTAACCCATTATTCTGTCATAAAAGTTGACGTACTCTACACTGAAAATCTCTGTTTGTGTAGTTGTACAGTAATAATTGTCAATGTGCAAGTTGTCTGCTTGCCTGACACAGGGTCACTCCACGACAACCGTGCCTGACAGTCTAGTACTAGTACTACTAGAGGCGGCGTTCACCTGTTCTACCAAGAGATGACACACAACATAGCATGTTTTCCTGGTTAGTTCACCTGCTGCAATCAGGTCAACTTGGTTAATTGAACATGAGATACCATTTATAATACATTTTAGCCTCTTCACCGCCATGATTTGGCATGATCCCAATCAGTTATTGTTTGCAATAATAAGTATGGACCTGTACCTGGGGTGAACAGGTTAACATACTTCACCATTTGACAATCCTTAAAAAAAAATTAACATATCCTCTCTTTTCACTGATGTTTTGCTCAAACAAAGATAAAAGTTACGTGTGACTGTCATGGCTGATACCAGTGATGGCATGCAGTTACATGTACTTTAAAAACTAGATACACTGATTTTCATGCTGATTTTGATCTTGACCCAAACAGGGATAAATTGTAGGTTCAGTTGTGCAAGACATCATATTAAAGGCACTATAGATGTAACTTCTGATGTACATGTATATGTAGTTGATTGTGAATGTTCGGTCCACAAAACACCCATTTTCCGATTGACTTTCTTCTCCCCAACCAGTATTGAAGTATGGAATATACATGTAAGCCATGCCAAAACAAAAAGGTGCAGTGTTGATGTTGTTGACAAATGAATTCTAGTCAGGATGAATATTCATTTGTCAATAATAACAGGCTGTGTTGAAAAGTTAAACTCCATGAATTCAAATGTGTTATTATGTAGGGAGAAGAACAAGTGACAGTAAGTTACAAATAGAAAAATAATAGATAATAACATTAACATGAGAAGTTCCAGCTATCAATGGAGCTGTATATTAGAGTTGGTTTAAAATTAGACGTCTCCACAAGCTCTGCGTACAGATGACTACGTAGTCCTCTTCTGCAGTGGTGAAGTTTCTCATGTTTTGAGCATGCGTATTATTTCCAAAATTTACATCATCCAAGTATGGTTTGTCTGGAGTTGAAAGATAGTATGACAGTAGTGATGACTTCCAGTGACTGAGAATGTTGAATAAGACTGACTCAGTAGATGTAATAAAACAAACATTCCAAAATGACGATGAGAGATGAAGACATTACCACGGAGGAATTTATGACACCACAGCTGGAATGGTGGAGACACCTGTCCTGGCAGTGACGTGACAGATTTCGATGTGTGCGATGCCCTTTTGTGCAATGACTGGAAAGTTTTCATAGAAACTTGGCTTCTCAAGGCTCTATAAGCTCCCCAACTGAGCAGTGAATGTACCTTTGAAATGCCTATGTGTGGACTAATCAGGTCGGTGACTTATACCTCATGATCACCGAGGGCTAGTAATTATGAAGGCTGTGGTGATCCAAGCACCAGTGGGATTTTTTTCAATGATCACGGCTGAGTTATGTTTCCATTTAGTCTGTCCACTGCAAACCCAGTGGTATTGGCTTCAGTGCTTGTGAATCATACACAGCAAGTGACTGCCAGGAAGACTCACAAAAGCTGTCATGGACTTCAAGCAAGGTTGAAAAGCTGCCAATAAGTGATGTTCCAAAACAGATATTGCACGTCACACTCATGTACGTTTATCTTGAATGTCAAAAACAGCATTTGTCTTTTATTGAAACCCTTTTCCCACCAAAATTTTAGTGCAACACTTTACAAATTTTTATGACTTTTCTTGTAATTCTATTGATAATTTTGGACCGGATGGGTATCACATGTCATTGGCTGCAGTTTGTTATCAAAATTTTAGGGGAAATCCAAAAAAATTGACTAAGTTGTAAAAAATTTACTTCAGTGCTCAAAGTGTTAGTGCAAAGTTCATCAGTTACACGGTACATGTACATTACCGCATGCACCCTCGTGTGATTCACACAAGTTGTTCTCAGTCTCTCCCCATCAGCTTTGAGAAACTTTTTGAGTGAAAAGGTCACCTCCTTGAGAGATGTGAACCTCAGCAAAAACAAACAAAGATTTAAAAAGCATGAGTGCCCTTGCAATACCAGTATGTCTTGATTTACATGATCTAAAACTTGGTGAGGTCAATTTATTAATTTTATCAGGGGCAGATTAGACTTGGGAGGGTATTAAAACAAAAAAAGGGAACTGTCAGAGTCATCAGCCATGTTGAGGAAGTAAACTTGTCTAGTTTTACCATAGACTTTTGAAGCTCTCACTTCTACTACATGTATCTGTGGTTTTACAACCCTCAGCTCCTAACCCACACACGGGCTGACAATGGGTGGTACAGTCTGGTAACTCTGTACTTTCAAAAGTGAACCAGCTACAGGCAGTAGTCATCAGAGGCAGTGCATATTTTGCATTCTATGGAGTAGTGTAATTAGATTACTCAACAAGCACTATTCGTGCATACTCTGCATATTCGACAAACTCTCTGGCGTGCCGTGTAATTTGTACATACATGTATTACCATGTGCGTCACGCATGTAGGTTTAATTTAAGGAAATTCACCAAGGATTTGCTATTTCATGTGTGCAGAACAGGATGCATACTATTACTAATATTAATGATTGGTTCATGCTAATGCAAAGAGTCAAGAACATCATATCAACTGACTGTAAAACCACTTATAAAACTTAAGGTAGTATGCGCCTCAAAAGTGAAAGACTTAAACTTTTGCTCTCAGTTTTCTCGAGGAATCTTTCTACCATTCACTTGCAAAATCAAAAATAAAAATCAGGGGTCACTGTACAAATTTTGGAACTAGGTACAAACAAATTACCCAGTATTTACCAATATTTTAAATTCAAAATGGCCGCTATCCCTGTTTTTACTCAATGAAGAAAAATAAAATTTCCGATTTTCGAAAAAGTAAGATAGTAAAAGTTCTTCCTATTCAAAGGGTTTCAAAATGATCCCTCTCAAGTTGTAGATCAGAAAAGAATTTGAAAAGTTTGAGCGTCCAAATATCTGTCCTGAGGCACATTCTACCTTAATCAAATGAATTACCTCAAAACTTAATAGACCCTCTTTAGCTCAAACTTTCTTCAAGAAAACGTTAAAACTGTTCTCTTTGTAAATTATGATGATTAAAAATCAGGGGTCTCTATCCCTTACATGTAGGCACATTCTTTCTACTGTTCCTGTTGCCAAACAACTTCCCATGACTTAGTTTCATAGGTTTTGTATACTTGTTAGTATTTATTTATGTTTTGAACATCTTTGTTGCAAAAACAAACTTGTTTGTCATCACTTCTCATATTTACACATGAGCTGTGTGGGTCTTGGTGATTACAGCTCAAAAAACTGCAGTACATACAATGTCAGTATACAGTAGCATACCGTGCTTGTAGACTGTCTAGCCTACAGACACAAACTTGCTGTTTTCTGTGTATTGATAAAGGACAAAAGTGTTTCTTTTGGCTTATGCTAGAAAGAATGGTTCCACTGTCAGTTGATGCATGCATGCTTGCTTTCATTTATGTATACTACATTCATGTAGCTCAGGAAGCCCTTGTGAATTGAAACTATGAGAATGGTTATGAACTTGACAAATGAGGAAAATTTGTAGCCTTGTGTGTACATGTACCTCTCCAAAACAGTTACATGTTAATTCTTTTGTTTTCAGTCATTGCACACTATTAAAGCTCAATAGCGCTGTTCACAGTTACAGGTTTGTTACTAAATATAGCTGTACGCGCGCGACATCGGACACGCAGCTTGAAATGCGGACAAATTTTATCAATTTTGCACGCGTGGCTGTTTTTGCAGCTTGTACTCTGAGTCGTGAATATGTTTTTTAATATTCACTGTTACACAAGCGGTCACCCACTGAGATGTATTTTCGTCGTTCTTGCATCGTAATTTTCAAAAGCGTAATCTAAAAATGCGGACAAATATTTATTTTTGCATATTAATGAGAGAACAGTGACGTAAACTGTGAACGGCCCTATTCAGATCAGTGACATGGTAGATCCCGGTGAAACATTTGTCTAAGGTTTATGGTGACATTCAGGTGTACGTATTTGTACAAATACATGTACTAGTGTCAGATTTTTGGTCGGTAGCATTGCTAGACAGACTGACAAACGCCCTCAACTGACAACTTGAAACAGTTTGAAACCATGAATTGCCCCTCCCCAATTTGAAAAATAAAAAATAAACTTGTGTCAGTGTTCAATAAAAACTAATATCACTCGGCTTTTGTAGTAATGTGTACAAACTGTCAGCTCAACACATATCTAGTATCTAGTCAGTCATGTCTGTGCATAAAATTCCTATCAAGTTACTGTCAGGCCATCAGACTGTTTGATGATGGCTTTCTTATTGTCACACATGGGATGAAATTACTTCATAAATCTTCCATCGTAAAACTCATTTTCCCCATAACTTTTTACAGAAATCGTAATGCCAACAAAGTGTCTAGTGACCTGGTCAAGGTCATCGTACTTTGTGCAGGTCAATACGTCCGAGTTCACACCATGGACTTTTAGGGTGAGGCTTTTCAAATTGAAGATTGACCGCAACATGCCAGCATACATGTAGTGTATCTGGTGCTTTTATGCTCTCGTGAAGTAGTTATAATTCAGTGTCTCTCGCCTTTGCCCATACTGCAAATGTGTAGTAAAGTACCATAGAATGTAATTACCACACGCCTCCAGTATAAACTTTAGTTTCACCCACCCTACACACTGTCTGAGTGTCTTGAACCAAACAGGGTTATAGGTGACCATTGCGTAAGCGTAGAGCATTTGTCTTCCCTCTCAATCTTTTAATTTTCCCACACTGATTTTACAAATCGCCAAATGATCACAAAACTCTGGGCTCTTTGAGGTTCATAAATGGAACCTATGTAGCTCAGGGTGTCGCTGTATACTTAGTTGTTTGCTATTGTAACATTGCGTATATTATTGTAAGTCTTCATCAAAGGTTACAGTTTTTCTTTTGGTGTGCATTGTGAGAAACAACCATAAAGAATTTAACAGGTTGCAAGTGTTGCCCTTATAAGTCCTGCTTTTAACAGCTGCCTTCCTGTAGGTCATGTTATCAGGGGTAGAGATCGCGACCTGTTGAAGAGAAAGTTCACAAGATAGGCGGCTTTTGGTTTGACATTTGGATTGTGCCCACGTACTGGTCTGTTTCAATCACACACACACTCCCTTGTAAAAGAAACATCTGTCATTAGCCATGCTGTAACAAGGCCAGGCCAGATTGAATACAGGTTTCCCAGCGTACCGAGACGCACAATGCTATAATGGTCGGCAAAAATTTGCCTTCTAAGCCAAATTGACCAGTCACTGACTCGTCCAAGTTCTCTTTGACAGAAGAAAATACACTTGTTGGTGTAGAACTGACAAAAATAAATTTCTAGAAATTCCAAAAGTGACCCACTGACTTCAGAAATATGTATAATATATAATTCGGGGCAGATGAATATTCCACTTGACAAAGAATCATTAGCATAAAATTTAAATACTAAAACAATGCTCATTAATATAATTTGCATACATTAATAATAATTTGCTCCGTATCTTGCACTAATAGCAGAAATGCCTTTGGGTTGTGGGCACACAATTATGCATGCATACTTGCTTGTATGAACATTGTATTACAAAATCTTCTTTTGGCCACATGTCTCCCGCACACATGCACACACGTACATGTAGCACAAAGGTCGCTGGTTTTACTCTCCTACAGTAACTTAGAGATTGAACACAGTCTTAAAAACACCGCACAGAAATAGAAATATCTAGAGACAGAAATGATATCCATGTGTTCCACATTATGTGTGGTCATAGCGCTTGATTTGTCGAGGTGTAAGTTTCAATACTGTGTTAATGTTGAAATATTTCAAAATACATCACTCAGGACCAAAGGGCAGACAATAGTCTCCCAGCATGTTGAACTTTCCGGATCTCTCGACTTTAGCAAGGTGATATTTTTTCCTGTTTTAATGTCTGGCTTCACATTTCATTCTTAAAGAACTGTTTGAGTTCAAAAAAAGTAGGATTTAAATATAGTTGAGGCATACATAGCATGTACCTCATGAAAAGTACAAATGTACAGTGCAGAGATAAGCTAATCCACTGATCCATGTATTGCTTGGCGATTCCCAAACCAGTATTCATGGAAAGTTGGCAGTCTTACATGTGCTTTCTTAGTTCACTACTGTAGCTGATAATGCTTTATCAGATTCATACTGGCACATTACTGGTATTACTGGTGGTTTTCGTTAGGTTTTTTTGGACAAGCAGAATGCCAAATTCACTGGCCCAAGCACAGAAATTGATGTTTCCGGACCTGTGACCACTAAATTTGCTGACCCCTGACTTAATATGTACTGCAGCTTTGGCAGTATAGAATCTGACAGTGGCAGCTGTTGCATGATAGGACCTTGAGGGGGGAGTGGATGTGATGTCAGACGTGCATGATTCATTTAGTCCTGTCATGTGGTGAGTACAATACTTTACAGTTCGCGAGCACTGCCCATGAACACACGTGTGAATCGACTATGTCAACATACAACATGACCTGAAGCTTAGGGGACACATGATGTCACTGCCAGACTTGATCTAAGGCTGAATATGACAACAAACCTAAAAGTAATGTAGACAGTCTGGTCAGCAGCATTATTCAGAGAATGTCATCCATCATTGCCTCATTCCAGAGCAAAAGACAGTTGACATAATGACTGATGTCTTCTTTTCATTCTTAGCATTAGATGATATTCCCATCACTAGTGTTCTGCATTAAAAGTTTTCTTTGTGGAATTACAAGCTATACATGTAAGCCATTATGTATGACGTTATGTACTGTAAGCATTGTTATTATTGACAAACGAATTCCAGTCCTGGCTGGAATTCAGTTGTCATCAATAACATAGGACAGAGTACACAAACAGGCTGTGTTTACTACTTGAATACAAGATATTTAGACATGATCTTTGGTGTAAAATAAGACAAAGTATTTTACAAGCAGACAAAAATACTAGAAGACTGACTCCAAAAATTGCCAGTGATGGACATATTAAGATTTCAGGAGGAACAGAAAGAGGAAAGGACTTGTCATTTGTCGCAAACAAGATGACATGCAGATATACATAGATACATGCATGCATGCATGCATGCATGCATACATACATACATGTACATACATACATTCATACATACATTTTTGTACAGACATTATACATACATACATACATACATGTATACATACATGTATACATACATGTATACATACATACATACATACATACATACATACATACATACATACATACATACATAAATACATACATACATACATACATACATACATACATACATACATACATACATACATACATACATACATACATACATACCGGTACATACATACATACATACTGTACATACACATACATACATACAATCATACATACATACAATCATAGATGGTAGATCTCGTTTTTGCTGTCTATGATACCATCAAGACAGCTCATATTGATATCATAATCTTCTACATGTTGTCCCTTGTCACCAGTGCCAGTGAAGAGTGTCATTGGATTGCTATCAGTGCCCCATTACAGACCCTGATAATGGTGAAATGCTTGACTGATCAGAACAGCACAGGTTTCAAAGTCACCCATGCTTGTTAGTTTATTTGGATAGCCTGTACATTGTCCAGTACATTGTGACTATTGGTGCAGACCCCAAGGCTAACTATGTGTAAATTAGAATTTAACTGAAAGCTATTAAATGCTCTACATGCCATTCTATTTGTGGTGAATGCGACCATGGATGCAATTAGTGCTTTGTAACACCTACATGTAATTACTTGCTTAATAATTATGAAACAAAGAAGTTTTCCTAATGACCCTGAAGTTTATTTACATAATAACAGTGAACAGTTAATGGTAGATAGACCTATTGTGTTTACATCATTGTGTAGCATAGATAATGGCTCTGGGGGCTTGGATTATCATAACTGACTTATGAATTGTGTAAATGATCAAATTAGTACAATGTGAAGGTACATACATGTTCAGGGTTGTGCAAATGTGTGTTAGACAAGGCTGCTTGATATTCCAAATTGCATGCAGGGAAGATTTTATAGGCAGTCCTCTCTAAGATGTTAATTTCATGATCAGGCATGAGTCAGCATTGATAGACCCTTCACAGCCCTTAAAACAACATTTTGATGATTTGACAACTGTAAAACAAAGTGTTAGTTCAGCCACTTCATTTTGACAGTTTCTCAATCAGACTTGCGAATGAACTTGTTAGAGTTTACAATTTTGGAAATCCTTTGTTGTTCTGGCACTTTTCAATAGTTTCGAAAATATCCATATTCATTTGAACTGATCTAACCTCTTTTAGCAGGTGCAGCCAACGGAGCTATTCATCAAAAAAGCTATTCCAGGAGCAATTTTTGAGGGCAGGGGAAATTTTAATTTTGCTAGGGCAGGGGACATAATTTTAGGTCGCAGGGGAGCAAATTTTAGTTTTTTTGTTGGGCAGGGCAGATATTGGTTGATTGTCTTGGGGACAGGGCTTGGCGAAAAATGAGGAGAGGGGAAGCTACTTTTAAAACGTGGTCACAGGAATTTCAGCCATGGTGTTTCCGGGGATGGGGACACAGTGCAAGTACTTATACCTTTTAAAGATAACTTAGCCTATCGATTGACCCCCACATCTCACTCTATGTACTGCGAGATGGAAACCAAATACAAGGCCACTGCAGTATGTGTGTGCATGGGAATGTTAATTTTCAGGGGAATTTTTTCTCAGGGCAGGGGAAAATCGACATTTTTTTCATCACAGGGTAGGGTAGCTTCATGTCGGCAGGGGAAATGGAATGACAAAATTTTGAAGGGAATTTTTTCCACAGCAGGGGAAATCGGCAAGTTTTTTTCGCCATGGGGCAGGGGAGCTTCAAACATTCACAGTGGGGAGGGGAAACAGGCAAAAATATATGGGGAGCGGGTAAAAATGAAGTTTGAGTGCGGCAGGGTAAGTCGAAAAATTTTCAGTGGGAGGGCAAATTATGAACAGCTAATTAATTACCCTCATGACTTAAAATTAGTCAGTTCACATTACTTGTCATGTACAATATATCTTATCATAGTAAGGACCCCTTTAAAAGTGCATAGTTCGTTGGCTGCACCTGTTTTAGGAAGGTCATTTCAGACAATAACCTGACCTGTGTATTGTTAATAATGAGACATGCCAACAACATATACGTGATGTCTGTACACTGGTAGTTGCAGTCATTACATTCCAGTGTCTATTGTACATCCAACCTTAACTAATGCATGATGCATTGTGTAAGGTAGCTGTATCATGACCTTGTGAAGAAGGCATGAAAGGTCATATGCTATACTGATTATGAGTTAATGTAGATGACCCACATTTCCAAGGTTACCTTTCAAAGGGCAAGTTGCTGTAAGTTTCGACAATTTGTTCACTGTTTGTTTTGTATGTCAATTTCAAGTTTTATTTTCTACTGCCAAAAGCATGTTAACACCTTTCCATTTAATGGAGCATAGTCCATGTACATGTACTGTATATGTAAAATGGACTGTTATTGTTTACATTAAATTTTACTCTGGACAAGAATTCACTTGTCAACAATGAGAGTGCAGTGTACACAATGTACAGGCTGAGTTGACAAGCTGAAAGCCGTGTATCTCGACTTGTGTTAGGGAGTAGAAGAAGAAATTGTAGTTAACATTAAAAACAAAAATAGTGAAAAAAATCAAAAGATACAACTACTGACCCTTTAACATTACAGATGCAAGTATGTTTGTATATTTTGATATTTGTCATGCCTTTGTACAGGAAAGTTTTGTATCAGGCCTTGTGTGGCCACCACTGATGTTGATTCAGAGAGTGCCGAGTTTACAGATGTTACAATAGGCCTGATGTGAAAGTTTCTTGATTCTAATTCAATGAATGATGCACAATATACATGTACAGTTGAATGGTCCTGTTCTGAATTTCAAAGGTATTTACAGGCGTGAATGTATTTTGTTTTGTATAATGTACTTCATCCTCTAATATGTTCTGGCTTTGCACAAACTGCTATCTTTTCAAGTATCAGGTTTGACATCACTGTTACTAGTGTTAGCCAAATGTGGCAATATCCATGATGCTATTTTAATGAGGGACTGTAATGAGCTTGTTTTGAAAAAAAAAAGTAACCCATTTTTATGAAGTCCACACGTGCAGAGGCCTATGAAATATGCCAAATGTCCCAAATGAAAATATTATGTCAGCTTATGAGCGACCTCTTTCCAGCTACCACTCACTGTCTCTGTTGAATTACCATGGGCTTCAGGACATGTTGTCCCACATGTATACATGGTATATCGAAATGTTCATGCCACACCCTTCACAAAGGAGTTTCATTACATAGGGCAGGTACCATGTATTTTGGAATTGGACTGTAAAAATGAAGATTTTATCCTTAACTTATAAAAGGCCAGTTCATCAAATGGCCTACATGTAACTTATATGAGTGTTGAATTGTTTTAAGCCTACCATTCTCTTTCGAGTATCAGCCTAACTTTTTTTAATTCCATAGCCAAAAGCGCTCAAAAGTTCCCAGGAGCTTGTCAAAACATCTTTGAAAAGTTTCATTTTCAGTATCAATGTGAAATGTGTGTATATATTACTGTTTGAAAGCAAATTTATACCTTGAATTGACATTTTATTTTCACAATATTCACACGTATACATGTAAGTTATATGATCTCAGAGTATAGTTTAGAGAATTGATCACTCCTTTGCAAGTCAAACTGACATTTTTGGCTGCATATATACGGGTCTCTGATAATACCACTGGTTCTGTGTATTCATTTCTCATGGACACATTTATGAATAGTGTAAACAACAGACTTAGATTTTATTTTTAAAATATTGCCAATATGATTCAAGGAAACTCTCCCAGTAGACTGCAGCACATATTTTGTTGAAATGTGTGGCAAAGGTTTTGTGACTCATACTCAGAATGAGGCTGTCCGAGTTTCGCTATCACAGAGTGTGTCAGATATCCCTTTCAAAGACATGGCTTCCACTGCTCACCACTTATTGTAGGGTTAACCCCCCTCACCTCTGTGGTTTGGCCCAACATGTAACCCACGTGTATTGTTTTCAGTGGTGAGACTGGACACCTGCCAAAAGAAATTTAGGGGGTGGGAATGGACATGGTGTCACTATTTCAGTGGTGTGGTTGGACTGTTGCATTGGTAAATTCACATACCCTTTGTTTCAAACTCGTAGTTTTAGTATGTAGTTGTAAATGAGGCCATGCCGGCTGATCCAATACTGAGTAGAAACTGAAGAT
Source organism: Ptychodera flava (assembly GCA_001465055.1). NCBI lineage: Eukaryota > Metazoa > Hemichordata > Enteropneusta > Ptychoderidae > Ptychodera > Ptychodera flava. Next base: position 113,382 of record LD345953.1, read on the forward strand.
GTATACATGTATTATGTGGTGAGAACAGATTGTAATTGGACTGCTTTTCTTCTCTGTGTGGAAATCTATTCTTAGATACAGTTCTCAACTTTGTAACTTCCTCTTTAATTTTAAGGCAATACAGACAGTAATGAGGGATTCCTCAAATGCAATGGTACATAGGAACTAATTCTGAAAGTCATTGCAATGCCGGTCCCTCATATTGTTTCCGGTTCGTGGAAATAGATAATTGTACTGTAATTGCATATGTAACAGTCCAGATTTGTGCCCAGTAGGGAATTCACAGAAATAACTGTGCACACACATGTCAAGTAGTGATGGAAGGAAGATGTTGAAATGTGAAACAGACTGATGATGTGTAACTGTAAGAGTGAAAAGTATTTGTGTAGGTGTGTGTGTAAGCAAATACAGGTACAGCGTGATGCCCACAGGTCCACAATAACTGTAGAATGACGCATTGTTTATTTTAACCATTTCCTG
>LD345953.1:120496-131264 GCA_001465055.1 Ptychodera flava
CGCATACTACCTCAGTAGGTCAGGGGCCTTCATTTCTACAGAATGAGTACAAATGATGCCAGCAGAGGACTGACAGTTTACAAAATGCAGGTGAAATTCCATATAGGAAATATACCCACCACTCAATGAACTTTAGTTAAATATACATGTATCTCTTAGGAGTTGATGATTAATTTAACTTGATTTTATATATATTCTCATTTTTGGCCCAATAGAACTACCTGGGTACATCTTATTCATTTGAATCAATTTTATATTGTAAAAATTGTACTTCATTTTGTAAGTTATTTTGAATGTAAATTGCTATCATTTTTCTAAGTCTCAAATAATGCCTTAAAATAATTCTTCTTGATCAAAAGAGGTTAATGCCTTATGTAGGCCACACACCATCACAACTATTTAAAATGAATATGCATGGTATTTTTGTACCATGAGGACGTGAAGTACTTCACAAAAAAATTTCATAAATTTTTTCAAATAACATTTAATTTTCAGATATTGGCAAAAGATCCTTGACAAAGTACAAGCTAACCTCATTTATCAAACATCTGCTTTAGGCTCACGCCGTCTCCCAAAAATATTACAAAGTTCAAAACAGCTAATAGGATGTGCAGTTTTGATATTTCTGGAATGAAACAGCCACATTTAGAGACTAGTGACGGCCACTGAAAATGCGACTTGTAACAAATTAGTGCCTATATCTATTACAAACTCTGAAATAAATATTTTTGGATGAATTATATGTATACATTCTGAATAACTAAACGTAATGGAAATTGAAAGTGACAGCAGACAGAGCATAATTGATGCATAAATGTTTTGACAGGGAACAGTTTAAACATGAGAAGCCTATGCATGTGTTGTTGTACACTGTACGCCATATGTGCTCTCAATAAATACGCTTTGTGAACACACACACTGACTCAATGAAAGCTGCTAAACCACAATATTGTACCTGACCAAATTACAAGTTGACCGCAGAAACTCCCTAGCGTACACATACATTGAGTGAATGGAACAGAAAAAGATTTCAAAGTTGAAATCTGTGAAAATGCCGTATTGAATTTTTTTTCCCCCCACAACAGCAATAACACACCACAAACCCTCCAAAGCTGATCAATATTAACGCAGTTATTATTGAACATGGCTCATTATTGGCGAGACTGGGTTTTTTTCTCTCTTTCACCAAGAGGGAATTAGATTACAGGAAATTTAAGATGCCAATGGCTTATGTAAAGAGATGTACAATGTGTAAAAATAACTCAGATATGAGGCATTAAACTGACGATGCATTACTGTTCCAAAAATAAAAAGGGATAAAAAAAACATATCCTGTTTAACGCTCAAAGGCTAGTATTCTCTGATTTTCGAATCCACGTTCAGAGTCTAGTAACGTCATTCTTGTTTATATAAATCTTTGCTTTTTATAGTTGGCCTTTAGAGCATCGAAGGAAGATAATTTTATTAGTGTGTGTTCCCTTGTGTAAAAATCTAAGAAAGATTACATGCACTGTCACGACACCAGTTTTAATTCTATTATCCGTTTTTTATTTTTGTGCCATTTGAGTCTGTTGTCTGTCCATGTAAAATGAAAAACATTTCATCACCCTAAAGCTCTAGTAATTACACGGGTGATTGTCCTGAGGTATATGTCTATTTTATGTGATGTAATTGTTGAAGTAAACTTGCTGTATTTGATGATATTTTTTTCTCCCTGTGAAAGGAAAGGCGTATTGTTCAACTTGAATGAGTAACGGTGAACACTGTAGATGATACATTCTCATTGTTACAACTATACATGTAGACCCTGTGGTGTATGTCAGACATTGTCTTTCAAATTGTAAGACAATACAAAACAAACATTGACAATGTTCCCTTTTGACAGATATGTTCAATGCATTTAAGTCAGTGTCCACAATTCAATCTCGTCAATTCATCTTGTGTTTCTGTAATCTTATGTTTCCATGCAGGTGTCTGCTACAAATGTGGAGATCCGGTGACCGGAACAGCCCAGGCCTGCCAAGCTATGAGCAACCTCTATCACACGGATTGCTTCAATTGCTGCTCCTGTGGTAAGCCCAAGTTTTGCCTTCTCATTCCAAAGGGACGGCGGCAGTAACTTTTGATAATATTCTCATTATCTTCGTTTGATTAAAGAAGTATCTTGTCGTATTCTTCTCCCTAAATTGCATTGATACAATGTGTTAGCCTAATCCACACAATGCATTTGTGTACAAAATGCAGTGCTATTGTTGGACAAATCAGTTTTTGGCCCGACTAAAATTTATGGTCCTCAGTATTTCTGGACATTTACACAAGGTGAACACATGGCATTGTGATATGATTTGGGAGTAGAACAAATACTGTATTTGTATTTTGAAAAAAAAAACAAAAAAAAATACTTGAAAATATATCAAGAGTTACAGCCAATGGGGCTTTAATGTGTGAATGATAGATACTGTTCTAGGAAAAGGAATATCTTACCCATTGCACTGATTTTCACACATTTAGTGCTTTTTAGAGAAGAAAAAATGACAACCCTTCAAACTAGGAATGCCCTCTCTTTCTCTATCTTTCTCTCCCTCTCAGAGAAAAAATCAAATTGACATAATAGTTGAATTTTTATTACTTTATTCTATAGCATTGTAAACTTATGTATGATAAAGTGGCAATTTGTACAAAAGGTTTGAATACAATTAGAGAGTTAAGTCAGTATGTTTGTCAGGTTTATATTGGAGACTTCTACAATGCTGTGTGCAGCGTCTTGTGGTTTGATGCAAAGCAGAATTCAACCAAGTTTTTAAAGAGGAAGCGATGAATAGTTGCGAACTCATCAAGGGAGATTAGGCAATAACTTCAATGCCAGGCTTTGAATTTGTCAACTAGAATCCAGCTGATCCAGTTCTTGATTTTGCAAAACCTCAAAACATGGAGGTCATTTTGTTGTTATCAAAGCCACAAAACGACAATGTCTAGACTATTGCTGAAGGTGATGATAGGGCTGTTAAAAACACCTGTTGTGTGCAGCATTCATTGCTTCTGCTTCCCCTGGGCTAACAAAACAATCATGTTTAGATTCAAGAGGAATATCATAGCACTTACCAACTAACCATTATTCTGCAGCCTTACGGTAGTTCGTGCCTCGAAATTGAAAGACTCAAACTTTTGCCCAAACTTTCCTTAAGAAAGCTTTTAATCATCCCCTTTCATAATCAAGAATAAGAATTGGGGGTCACTGTGAAAATTTTTGTACTACTGGAGAAACATATTACCCAATATTTACAGACGCTTGAAATAGCATTGATCGTGATTTCAGGTTTGTTACTAAATATAGCTGCATGCGTGCGACTTTCGGACAACGCTGCCTAAAATTCGGACAAACTTTGTTGTTGCATGCAAGGCTGTTGTTGCAGCTTGTAGTCTGAGCCATAAAATACCACAAACTAGAGTGATTTTTAGTAACCGTTTTAAGGCTAGCAGGTTTTATTTTCGTCATTCATGCGGAAAATGGAGACAAATATTTATTTGTGCATATTAATGAGAAAGAAGAGTGACGTCATATGCGATCAGTGCTATTCAAAATGGCTGCCATCCCTGTGTTTTCCCGATGAGGAAAAATTAAATTTTCGATTTACACAACAATGTAAAGTGGGTGAAAAATTTATTTACTCAGTGAGCACCGAGATGTGATTGACCAAAAAATGTATTGTAAAAATTTGAGAGTCCAAATTTCTGTCCCCAACGTACAATCTTTCTTATGTACCTGTAGAAATGATGGGTCATATCATGTGCTTATAATATGTTTATCTCAGAGTTTTGTGCATGTTACCCATTCTCCCCTATATTGCCTATAGACTGGTCCAAAATCACCATTGATCATGAAAGGTTTTGGATGAGCCATTTGAGGTGTAAAGGTTTCAGAAATCAAAACCTAGAATAGTGTGTTAAATCCTTTGAGCACTAAAGGCAATTTTAATTGCCTTTATAAAATATACTCCAGTCAATTTTTTTTCAGATTTTCTGCCAAAATTTTGATAGAAAATGGTAACAAATGAAATGTGATGTCCATTTGGTCCAAAATTATCAAAAAAATTATGGAAAAGTTCATAAAAATTGGTAAAATGTTGCATTAACATTTTGTTGGAAAAAATTGCAGTACTCAAAGGGTTAACAGTAATTGTGTACTCTTTGTATCAACAAAGTATGCTTCTGTCTGTGCCATAACCAGAACAGGAATATTGTCAGTAATTGTCATAATCGCACACAGTCCCTTGTTGTTAGAGTGCATTCCTAATAACGCATTATCACTACATATAAGCATCAGTACAACATTTGATCTCTTTCATCAAAATTAGTAAAGTATCACGTATTCTTGATTGAGAACACGTAACAGGCCAGTAGCTGTAGCTTTTGATGCCTGTTTGACTGTATTTGTTTTTCAGTGTCACTTTCAAATTCTTGTTCTACTCCCCAGAGCAAGCTGAAACATGAAATATTAGTTTGTCAATATGGTGTCTATGCATTTGAAACACACTATCATTGCTTGCATTTGAATTCAAGTTCAAACCAGGATTCACTTGTCAACAACATTAATGCAGTTGATGCATGTACAGTCTGGTTTGACGAGCTGAGTACTGTGTATTTCGGAAGCAGAATAGGGAACAGTGGTTGACATTAAAAAACGAATGTAGCTAAAAAAAAAATCATAAAAAGTTTTAGCTATTGACCCTTTAATCCTCTGTTCCCCTGAGGGATTACACTCTACTATTGCTGCGTTGAATTTTACTGAAAAGCACACCAAATATTTGATGATTTGTGATTCAAAGTAACTACCACAAGGTCCATATCGTTTGAGTCGTCGTCGTCCATCCAATGCCAGTCAAGACTATGAATATGAATATTTAGTATTTCACATATGCAAATTACTCTCAAGATTTGTCACATATTTGGCTATGTCATAAGCAGGAAACATATTCAACACAGTTTCACTCCAAGGATATAAAATTATTAGTAATGCTTGTCTGGGTGACTGCATTTAAAGAAAATCCATTGTCTGAGGACCTCGTTTTCCATTTCTCTGATGTGTTGTGCTAAAAGATCAGGCAGCATCCAAGCTCTTCCTGCGCTTCCCACATTCACCCTCCTTGGATTTTATTTCCTCCTTCCGTGATGGCTGATTTGATTTGATGACATCCCTCACACCAGGAAAAGGATATTTCCTGTAGTTGAATGACAACCGTCTCTGGCCTTTGTTCCCAGCCCAGAACAGATTTGTACCATTGTGGCGTGGTTACAGATTGCTTCCTGCAGTGGACTGCAGTTCAGGAAAGAGCTCCATCAAAATAACCGTTCTTCCGCACGACTGTGCTGTCGTGCACACTAAATAAATCTGAGCCTTCTAGTGTAGAAACTACACAGCCATTTTGTGGCTCTGCAATCTCATGAACAGCAAACCTTGTGCTCTTGAACTCATGGCACACCTGAAGAACAATTTGGCCTGTCTTATTTATTGTATATTGTACTAATCAGTGGCTGCCTGAGGGTTCCTTCTTTTATAAATAAATACAATCAAACCCCCTAGAATAGTCTTTAATTTCACTGCTAGGAGAGCATGAGCCCAGGGTTCTTCAGTCATGCTGAAATTGACTAGGGAAGAACCCCAACTATGATATAGTATGATGCCATGGCATATATATGCAGGGTCATATTCATTCAGTGATTGGCTGTGAACTAAACTGCCCAATTTGGTGTCATGAATGTCAACAAAGCTCTACAGACAAATATTCAACCAATGACAACAAAATTAAGTGTCATTGATTGCCCAGAGAATCTAAATAAGCTCAACATATTGTGTCACCTTGGCATCATCACGCTTGTTGTTGTTCCCGGGCAAGTTCGTCATCCAGGCCAGAGTGTGAAACCAGTTTGTATCGTAGGTTAGCAGGGCCACACAATGATGCAATACTCCAAGTCTTCTAACACTGTTTTCATTATAGAAATAAGGCCCGACATGATACTTACGCTCTCCAGTTGTTCCACCGGGAAGTTTATGTCTTGATTAACGGGCCAGTGGCTGTAACTTCTGATGATTTTTTTCCCAATTAGTTTTTCATATACAATTGCAAGTTCTTTTGCTACTCCCAAAATCATGTTGACACATCAACTACGTAGCTTGTCAAAACAGCGTTGATACATATAAAAACCACAGTTATTGTGTATGTTAAAGTTCTAGTCTGGACTAATATTCACATTTCAACAAAAAGACCGCAGTTTACACATGTACAGGCTAAGTTGACAAACCCAACACTGCGTATCTCAACATGCTTTGGGGAATAAAACAAGACACTGTAGTTGACGTTATAAACAAAAATACTAGTAAAAGCATCAAAAGTGACAGCTATTGGCCCTTTAAGATTTATTTGAACCTTTTATTTACCCTGTTCAGACCTGACCTTCTCGGAACTTACCATAGATACCTGTAAACAGTCCGGGTTATGTCCATATAGAGGATAGTAGGGAAGAGCCAATGGCGTACCGTATATGTAATGAAATTAAGGCAAGAACCAATCACGTACTGTATATGTACAAGGGTCAAAGGTTACGATGTTTCACTTCGTTCAGATCGCGATATGACCTGACAGATCCACTGATCGAGTGAGACTGTTGGCTACCTGGAAGTATCTTAGCTCCAGTCGATTGGCGACGTTCTACCGTGTTAAAAATTGTAAGATTTCTTCAGGAATAGTTTTCTGAGTTTCTTAACCCTTGACCATATTCGACAAGGAGTTATTGGACGTTTTTCGTTCTCTTTTCCAGCTTTTGGTTAACTTCTCGGCGATTGATCCGGCGTGCATTTTTCTGAGCGAAGGGTCAATCGTACCGGGCAACGCATGGTGATCGAAAAAATCGTGCTCCATCGTGCTCCGATGACCGACTAAAACAGTTGACCTATCTTTGCAAAGCTTGAAAAATTCTCCATACTGCAGATGGCAAGGTTTAATTGAAATTTGACCAAAAATAGGCAATATTTGGTGACAAATAACTTACTGTAGATTTACAAGGGTCAAATGCCTATTTCTAGGAGCCGTACCCGGCCAGGAAATCCATCCAAATAAGTAATTTTCAATGTACTAACCACTTGTGTCGGTCACCATCTCGGCCGCACTGAACATTGTGCGTAACGTCTACATCTAAAAACTACCCAGTGCTAAAAATAAAGGGCGAAATCAAGCCGAAAAGTTCCAAACTCGTTGCAATGTACGAGCCAAGGTTTGCAAGGTTAATTATTCATGACTTTGGCGGCGGCAGGTTCGCTGATTGGTCAATCGTAATATCCTCTCTATGGACATAACCCGGACTGGTAAAGATAGGATAGAGTTATTGCCTGAAATGATGAAGCCATATTTTGGCATGTTTTAATGTTTTTTCTTGTTTTTGTCATGGGCATTTTATAAATTAAAGTTTTGTGCTCTATTTTAAGATCAAATTACAAACAGAAAGTAGCTAACAATAGCAGCATTTAGGCTTAACATCAAAATCAATGTTCTCAACAATTTTTCAATTGAGAGCACATGTGGGAGTATAACTCTTAAATATATTGCCTATTCTTGTGAAGGCAGTCCAATTTTATCATTTTTTTTTCAAATTGGATATTTTTAGGGATATTTCAAACAAACAAGCTAAAAAAGCAGTGAACGGATCGTAACATGTAAAATATGATACTCATGTCTGATAACAATAAAATAAAATCAGTGCAGCTGTGATTAGAAAAAAAATAGAATTGTCACATTACAACAACAAGCTCCTAAATAATGCCAGGATCCTCCTCAGAGCTTTTGGTAAAACAGGTTGGTTTTCAGTTTTTCCAGGAACAGTCTCGGGGAGTCCATTAAAATGTATGAATGTAAATGATTATGAGCAGTCTAGAAGCCAATGATTATGTGGGTACCAGTACTCACATGTTATCAGTCTGAGTAGAAATTCCATATCATGGTACAAATGTTGAGCACTCTAAATCGCATGTGTCACCAGCAGCGTGTTCCCTGCCACTGGTTCAATGTTTTACATGGCATTTTTTTAAAAGTAGTAAATTCAATATGAAAGCGTCACCTTTGCCTTGTGTTTTTAAGGAAGAATGTTTATTTCTCTCTCTCTTCTTTATGAATGATGCATTTGAGAAATTTCAATTGGTACATAATAGGACTGACTGTTTTGGTTAAGAGGTTTTGAATGCTGTAACAGAATGTCTTGAGAAGTTTGGTTCTGTTGGTGTCTTAACCCCAAAACAGTCATTGCTATTTTACAACTTTCACTTTTGTAAACAATGTAACCGTGTCTTTTGGTATACATGATATTAAGACATCGTGCCATGGAACAGAGTTGGCATATAAATAGTTATGAGTTTTTCCTGTCTGAGTTGCCACATAAAAAGTGATTTTAAAATTTCAGTGTATACCATCGCACTGTACAGGGTAATGCAAAGTGTATGGTCCAATGAGTTACTAAAAATGGGGAAATATTTCACTTATCCTTTAATATCTTGCAGGGCGCACACTCAGAGGGAAGGCCTTCTACAACGTCCATGGTAAAGTGTACTGTGAAGAAGACTACTTGGTAAGTCAAACATCTGTCTCGTTCAATACATGGAAACCATAGACATGTACATACATGCGCCCATTTACAGTAAAACACAAGTAGAACACTGTCACCTGTTGTAATATCCTTCAAAGTTTACTACTCATTCAGTTTACTACATTGGTTTGACCTTTTTGTAACTTTTGTTGAATATTTATGAAAAGTTCCATTTTTAGCTCATGACACCTGCAAAAATATAAGGTATTCAAGACCAAATTAGCTACCTATAAATTGCAAAATTTTGATATTCAAAAACAAACATTCTCTCTCAGTCAGCATTATGATGGCCACTGAACATCTCAGGACAATGAAAATGGAACTTTTTGAAGATACAGGCCTCTCCACAGCCTTGAAAATCAGAGGGTGGCAAATTTACATGACAATGCACAATTTGCATATTCCTTTGTTGTGATTGTGATTCTTTTGATTGGTCATTAACATGTAAATAGATTGCTCACAAACAGAGGTGGGTACCTCTGAAAGTCTCCTTGTGGAGAACTCTGAGCTTGTTTGTTTGGAAAAGTTCATCAAGCTACACATCATTTGAACTAAAATTCAGTAAGGTGACTGTGAACTTTGACCCCAAGAAGGTAATGGATTAATTACCATATTCACCCTATGATGTTGTGTATAAAACTACCTTTGAATTTTATGAAACAAATACACAAAGCTTTGGTTAATATATGACTTTAAAATGTATGATAAAACCAACATTTATATTTTTAGACCTGTACCACATATAGTATCTCTGTAGTGAAAATGCAATAAACACACAAACACAGGCCTACTCATTTTATTCTGAGTGGCATAATCTAAATCATAAATTAGAAAATATTTTATTGCCATTACACCAGTTTCTCTGTATGTTCTTTTTCCATCTGTAACATAGTATTCAGGATTTCAGCAGACGGCTGAGAAGTGTGCCATCTGTGGACATCTAATCATGGAGACAGTAAGTTTTGAAAGTCTTCATGTTTTCACACTTTATGTTTCCCCTGTAACCTTTCCCTTTAAGCTGCCCACCGCAATTCCTAGTAAACAGGTCCGCAATCGCTGTTAATTTTAATTGCTTTGGGCCAAACCATTGTGATGGAAGGGTTAACCATTGCCGAGTGTGAGGTCAGCTGGTATCTCATTGGTCCAACCCCTGTCCTTTAACGGTGCATGTAGTATTCAAAATTCTGGGTTTTTTCTGTTGAAAATGCAAATTTCTGCTCAGAAATAAACTACAGTGGAAATTCATTACAGAATTCGGTGAATATGGTTTGTCGTTGTTATACAAATATCCCAGGCAAACTGGTGGATTGATACCAATTATTCTGAAATACGGTTCAGATATCTGTTACCTCGATGAGTTTGGACAGCACCATCTACGCATATGTACATTCTAGAAAATATAAACAAGGATGGCAATATTGCGTGTGACAGAGATGCGTGATAGACACATTTCTTGCTTTTTCTCAGTGGGAGAATGGATGAGGTGTGGTACAAAACACATATTGGTGACCCATGCTGTTCAGTTAATAGCATATGGTGGTTTTAAAACAAAACGTATGCTGTTACCCCTCATGGCCAGTCAATAATGTGTGTCCTGCCTCCATGTAAAATATAGACGCACCGTCCCAGTTCCAGAATAGGTACCCTATGACTGCTTGAACAGTTAAAGACTGCAACTTTTAATAATATTTTAAATATTTTTGTTTTTGAAAACAAGTACATTTTGTCATTCTTCTTGCCTGTATAGGTTGAAATGCAGAGTATGGTACTAGCCTTGCCACATGGTGGACATTCTTAAAAGTTTATGTTGATAAATCAATTCTAGTCCATACTAAAATCAGTTGTCAACGATAACATGGCATGTAACGCAAATACAGCTTTTGTTTGCAAGTTAAATACCAGACATTTTAACATACTTTTTTGAGAAAACAAGAATCTGCATTTTATATAAGCACAGCAAAAATACTAGGAAACACATAGACATTTATTAACCAATGAAGTTTTAATGGCATTGCCTGTCTTTTCCGTTTCAGATCTTACAGGCCATGGGAAGATCCTATCATCCGGGATGTTTCCGTTGCATAGAGTGTAACGAGTGTCTGGATGGAGTGCCTTTCACTATTGATGCAGAAAATAA
>LD345953.1:131583-156464 GCA_001465055.1 Ptychodera flava
GGAGTTGGACCTATATTGAGGGAAAATTTCTCAGTGTAAAATTAATGTACAAATATTGCAATATTCATGATACTGTGGCAAATCTCAGACAAACTTCAAATACAGCACAGGCTATTAATTATAGAAGTTTGTGTAATATCACCCATATTTTTTAGTCAATTAAAAAGTAATTTCAGAATTGTAATATTGTGCAATTGAGTGATAAGAGTTTGTTGCAAAACCTGTATAAAGAACTATGAAAAAAGAGAGACCAGAAACAGTTTAGGATTTAAGCGCTTTGTATGTTAGAAATCTGTGCTTGTCTTATGGTCCCTGTAATGTTGAATAAATAGAAACAGACTCCATTGGATGATGTGGAATTGTGCAACAGTATAGCATGGGTCCACTTTCCTTCAGTCTTGCCAATATTTCCTCAGGCATTTGAGGCACCTGCATTTATCTGAAGTACGAATGGAATTATGAATAGCATGAAGACATTCATGATGGCAAAAACATATTTGCTGGTTATTGAAGATGCAGGCACTTAAGTGTGTCCTTGTGGTAACTGTCGCAAAATTATGTAAAATATACAGATTGTCTGACACATTTGATCATAAAAAAAACACCTTTGACGGCAGAGTATTGTGTGACCTCTGACCTCCAGCTGTCAAATTCCCCAGGGCAGTCCACAGCAAAGATAGCCATTGAAGCAAGGCTGGATAATACCAGCCGTTTGGTATTGTATCTTTCTTCAGTGTTGAATGGAAGATGACAAGTCCTTGTTTTAACGTATTATTTGAAAGAACAGGGTAGTATAGAGTGACATAGAAATCATTTTGCTAAAGACATTGTCATATTTTTATGGAAATTACTAGATCCCAGCTAGACTCCTGACTTTATGAAATGTTTTATTTTTTCTCTGAACTCTGAAAAGTGATATGTACAAAGTGTATTTGCTGTCTATCAATTCATCATTTTCCAATTGCAGTATACCCCAAGATCTCTCTCGCAGCCCCTGGTTCACTGCACAGCACCTAATCTCTTTCCTACACTGATGTGCCTCAGAGTCAGGGTATATATTGGTGTGGAAACAGGGCAGGAGGAAGCCAAACTGCCATGAAGGGGCTGGGAGAGAGTCAACACACCCCTTCAAATCTGCAATCTGAATTTTATGTGCCATTTTACCATAGTCTATTAAGTTTTTTAAGTTTCATATTAAAATCTATGTACTGAAGCCACATCAATCACAACAATAAATAATTGCTAATTTTGTTGGTTTCTCTTCATATTTCTAACCGGCTTTCCTCGATTGTAAAACATCGGTGCTCTCAAGACTGGTACCAGACCAGTCTGTGGTGATCTCCATCCATTTTGTCACCGCTGTTCACTTTCTGCGTTTTCTCCAGCTGTATCTTTGGTAAAAAATTTTTATCACAGAATAAACTGCAAATCATTCGTCCTAAGATGGACTGCACAAAAAGAAAAATCTGTCACTGCACATGCACTATGGGGGAATTTATAGGGAAATAGCCATCCGCTGCCAATCAAGGTGAAAATAAAATCATTGCACTGGAGGAAATCTTGTCTTTTTGCAAACTTTCAAATGCTGAAAATATTAATGCTGACTCATCCTGGTCATAAAAACATCCAATCATGCAATGCCTCACCATTTTCAAGCTTGCCAGAAATCACATTAAAAGAATGAGCTTTTTGACCAGAAATCTGGAAAAAAAAATCCACAAGCATTGGTATCTCAGCAAAGTTTGGAAAAGGACATAAAAAAATCACCAAAAAAATGCTTTATGTGTTCATTTCTAAAGCTGTCTTTTTATTCCATACCACCTTTTCTCTGTCTCTGTCTCTAGGCAATTTGCTCCAAAATGTGCTGCATGCGGAGACAGCATCACTCCGGTACAGGTATTTCCTTTGTTCCGCACCCAAGTGCAGCTGGCATTCTTCATCCTCTTCTCTCAGAGTACAAAATACCCGTTCATTATTTTTTTATCTCTTCATTTTCCATCTTCTCTTCTCTTTGCATTTTCTTGGTCATGTTCATGACTTTAGTTTCGTCACCTGACAACTTCTACGTCCAATAGGTGTGTTCTATTCTTTCAAAGCCACCATTTGCTATTTGTATATGCAGCATGGTGAGCTGTTGAAATCATTGAATATTTGTTGTGCTTATCAGATTTTGTTGTCTGTTCCAATTTTTGAAAACTGTTGAATACCTTTTCTAAAATATTGACAACAAAAGTCACTCAGATTCAAAAACAAAACAAATGAAAATTTTGGCAGAATTCTGAAAACACAAGTCTTTGTTAGGCTGTACTACCTCTACAAAAAAGTGATTTTAGCCAATATCATCAACTGTTTATCAAGATTTCTTTCTAGAAGGTAAGACACTAATGCTAGAAAAAAAAGTTGCCTGCATCTGCTGGTTCTAACACAGCATGTCTGAAAAAAAATTATTTGAAAAAAAATAAAAATTTTATGTGTCTGTTTCTTAACAGTACACCCATTCTTACCTACCTTTTCTTCAGCTTCCACAGCTACCTTCAGCCCTATGTTGTTCGCAGTGCTTCCATGCTGCTTGCTAAAACATCCATGCATCATCCTATCGCCCACATTGCCTTGTTTCTATCATCTTTTTTTCCCTTGCCGCTGCACTAAAACACACTACTGACAACAACTTTTTAAGGTTAGAGTGGTGTTACCAGTAGTTTTAACGTAAACTGCATCTATGCCTTTTGAATTTTTTTGATTGGATATTACTTTGATTTTCAAACAGAAATCAAAACTAACAAGCATGTGTTTACAGGACAAAAAAAAATAATTTACGCACTCACAAAGAAGAAATATTGATAATTTTTGGTGCAGTTGTGATGAAATAGCTGATGCTCTATGTTGCTGCTTCGTGAAAGTCAAGTTCACAAACCCTAAAGCTACCAAGGTCAAGTTCACAAACCCTAAAGCTACCAAGGTCAAGTTCACAAACCCCAAAGCTACCACACTAACCCAGAAAGAAAGGCATGAGGACATCGACACGACACACATTTTAAACTAACTACAGAACTAACAGCAACTATGTGAGATATGTTTTCCAACATATTTTGACTCTGCAACCTTTCTTTTTGCACCCACTTCAAGGGATCCGACGAAACCGTCAGAGTTGTCTCAATGAACAAAGACTTCCATGTTGAATGTTACCGCTGTGAGGTAGGTACACGCCATAACAATATATCTCAGTTTTAGTTCATGTCAAACTGTCCATCCATATCCATACTGATAAGTATGGAAAATAGATTTCTACGTTGAATTTTAATCAATACAAAGTATAGTTATTAAGGATGCTCAGTTTACATCGGCAGAAAAGAAAAATACAGTTTGATAAATAAAACAAACCAAACCGGAGGTTTCCAAACAAGAAAGTTGCTTCAATGAAAAAAGGCCAAATAAGAAGATGTCTGCTTACTTAAGTGTAAATCTGCAATGATCTTTTTTGACTTTAAGTGAACATCGGAAAACATGAAATCTAGACCGCTTTGAAAGTATTCCACAAGAAAGCAGCAACGGTGTTTAAGTTTGATCACAGTGTTGTGTGTACCTTGTCATCGCAGATTCAGTTTGTGCATGATACATAATTTTTGTCTTGTTTTTGTTGCTTCTATGGTAAGTATTAAAATATAATCACTGAAGGATCTTTAAAACACTCCCATTTGAGAAGGAAAGAGCAAGGGGGGGGGGGGTAAAGAGAGAGAAGGAGAGATGTGTTATGGTTGACATGAAGGGAGAATGGCAAATTTGAATGATTTCTTTCATATGGAATGCTATACAAATGTAATACGTATTTACAGCATAGTACTATGAGTGAACGTTGGTATTGTATTTGCTCTTTGTCACTTGTAGGAATGTGGAATTGAACTAACGGACGAACCAGAGAAATGGTGTTACCCCTTCGAAGATCACTTACTCTGCCACGCCTGCCACATCAGTAAATTGCAGGAGCTCCAACAGCCATACTCCTCACCTCAGCCCGAGCCTTACTACCACCAACTCCAGCCGTCGTTCCCAAACCAGTCATCCCCGAAGCACGGTCCTCGCTACGGCCAGTCGCCCGTGACTTCGCCACTGCCACACCATTCCATTCCCAAGTCCCCGTCACCGCCGTCAGCCAAGGTGCCACCCATGTCGTCCCACGCCAAGTCTCCGCTTTTGTCGCACAGCCCACAGCTGTCGCCGAGTCCGTCGCTGACTTCAACGCCAGGATTTCGTATGACGGAACTCTGATTAATACTGTACTAATTTCCTGTAACATTTTACTTGGTTTAATTGCAGTAAATTGTAAATTATCAGACAACAGTTTCATAAACCAGTAGGAGCAGTCCATGACGTGTACAGAGCAAACTATCTCAAATCCTTATGGGCAGTCTCAGCCAAAACGTGTTGTATTGTTATTATGAAATAACAAAAGAGAACACAAGATAGATCAAAAATAATACCAATCTGCTTACTAAATTCACAATACTTCATTATTTTAGCCCCTGAGTCGTAAAAGTGCAGTGGTAAGAATGAATACAGGAATAATGTAGAATTTCAGCGTTTGTGCCAAGGCGGTCATGGAGATCATTTGGACATGATACATATGTACACAAAGACACATACTGACACACATACAGAGACATACACACAAACACACACATATATGCACACATATAACAAAGAAAAAATTGTACATACATGTACATATATGTACACACAAATATATATACATACACACCAATACCAGTAAGTGTACAGTCCCATACACTACTATGGCAGTTAGTTATACACAGAGGGATTGCTGTAGCTAAAGCTGTGAAATTGTAACATAATATTTATACTTGTTCAGTGACTTTGTATGTCCATGTATTTCTTTGCATTCATATGACCTAGCAGGCGTTATGAGTAAGTCTTTATGTTTAAGACTCATGGCTGTAGAATTGGTATCAAAATTGATCATTAGAGAAAATGCATATCTCCCTTCCTTGACAGAATTGGCTCTACACGTAGTTGTATGGACGTTACCGTGTGAGGAACAATAGCTGCAACTTTTGACAAGATTTTCAATCATTCTGTCGTTGAAAACAACCACATTTTCTCACTTGACTCTCTCAGTCATGTTGAAATACGAAGTATTAGACCCTGGCAGTGCCATGTATTGTGTGAAATATGCAATGTTGTGGTTGAAAAATGCATTCTAGTCTGGACTCGGAATCCATAGCTCAACAATAGCACTGGATCTTTGACACATACAGGCTGCATTGACAAATTGAACGCTAAGAATTTCAACGTGATCCTAGGAGTAGAATGAGAAAATGTACTTCAGAGTTGGAACAAAAAACATTAAAAAGTACATGGGAGGGTTACAGCTTATAAGGCTTGAACAGATCCCACTGTACAGATACTTTCGAGCTGTCACTAGCTGTCACTGACATCAATTGCGGTGGCCGAAAAATCACCTGGTTTAACACCTACTGACGACAGTTTTAAAATTGTAACCTGCTAACAAATTTGAAATTTTTTGTTACTGGCTGCGAAAAGACTTGTAAACAGCAGTCGCTCTGAAGTTATAAAGCCATAGATTTTACCCATTTATTGTTCTAATTGTCGTGATAACAAAACTATTTTTCCCAGTAAATTAATTCATATATTATTATAATGCCTCAAGTGCCTTCCAAATGTAGGAATTTTTAAAATTTATTAAAAAGTTATATATGCTAATGCTTCCAGTACTCACAGTAACTATTTTAACATAAACGTGAAATATCTGCTTAATTATCGCAATAACTACGGCAATCAGTTCATTTTTGTTGGACGTTTTCATTCCATAGATAGCATATCATCGTCATAGTAACAGCCTCATCAGTTATGTTATCCAAATCTTACATCATGTGTTTGTACACGTATGAGAGAAGTATTCGCTTTTATAGTTCCGAAAAAGTTTTTTGAAGAAAGTGGCATTTCTTTTTTATTGTTGGTGCCGACAAGCATTAGGCTTAAACGTATACCAGTACCAGTATATGCATTGGGTGAGACGTCTTCCTGAGATGGACAGTAGCTGTAACTTTGATAAAATTTATGGGTTTTTTTTTGTTCATGAAAACAAGTGCATTTTCTTCAACTTCAGCCTGAATAGAGCCCAAAGTGTCAGCCTTTGATACACAAGACAATGTGTGTATTAAAAATGCAATGTTATTGCTGACAAAGTAATTCCAGCCCTGGCTTAAAGGTATGCTGTCACCTGTTCCAACTTTGCTACAGTTACCATGGAAAGAGAAAATCTAACCAGTCACAGATTTTAAGGGGGTGGCTGCTTTTTAAAAACAGCGCCCTCACATTAGCATTTTGAATACCAAGGAATGCCCCTTTGACCATGTATGGGCATATTTAGATTGCAGGTGACTGTATACCTTTAAGTTTGGTCATCAACAATAACATCGGTCAGTAAGGTAGAATGCGCCTCCAAAGGAAAATACTTAAACTTTCACTCAAACTTTCCTCATTGAAACTTTCGACCATTGTCTTACCAAATCAGGAATAAAAATCAGGGGTCACCGTGCAAAATTTGGTACTAGAGAAACAAAATACCCAACATTTTGCGATATTTGAAACTCGAAATGGCTGTCATCCCTGTGTTAACTCTATGGGGAAAGTAATGTTTTCAATTTTCAAAAACCTAAGACAGTGAAAATTTTTCTTACTCTAAGAGCCTTAAAATGAGCCCCCATAAGTGATAGATCAGAAAAAAATTGTAGAAATTTGACAGTCTAGATATTTGTACCCGAGGTGTATTCTACTCTAACCACACATACAGGCAGTGTTGACAATTTGGATACTTGGCATTTTGACATTGTTTTGGGAGTAGAGCAAGTAACTGTATTTTACAAATGTGACAAAAATAACGAAAAACACATCAAAGTTACTGTTTATGGAGGTTGAAATATGCGACAAACCAACGCAGGATAGACCCCCCACTCTATCTGTTTTTCAGTGTTAAATAAAGACGGCATCGAATGTTTATTTCCCCTGGGCTCAGTCCTTTCATAATGGTAGTGAAATTCACAGAGATTTAAATTTCACACCTGGTCGATTTTTTCAACAGTCAGTATAAACAGATAATGTGTAACAATGTATTCTACTCAAAACAAGTGTAAAGTCCCATAATTAAGAAAACCATTAGTACTAAGTTATATTGTATGATTTCAGAAAGAATGCAAACATGATTTGCAAATTTCAAAATTTTGTTATGATATTAAAAAATATCCCTCGAGATTGAAATAACTTAAAGCAACTCATAAAACAAGTGCCATATTTAATACTTTTGAAAAAAATAATTTTCCTTATGAACTGTTCCTAAATGTTACTTACGGGGGGGACTCTTTTCAGAGGATTTTTATGGGATTTTTTTTGCTTCTGTTTTTTTTCTTGAAATGCAGACATGAACAGTATAACTCAATGTCGTGCACCAAGTCTTGTCACCTTTCATGCCATCTTCCACTGAGTTGGCTGCAAATTTTCCTATAATATAGAAAAATATAGAGAATTATATATTGTATAATAGTGTAGTCTTCAAATATTGTAGAAAATCTAACAAACAAAATCGGTTATTTTCATGTTTTTTTGTTTGGAAAAGAGTACATCCAGCAATGGCTTTCCGAAATCACGAGGGTTGTGCCTCTATGTGTTCCCAAAAAAATTGTCTATATATTTTGCTATGAGCTATGTGAAATGTTTTTCTTCCTTTTTTTTTCACTTTTATTATAAATGGAAATAACGCAGATATTTCATATGTGGTATAAAGATGAAGTTTTTTGATATGCGAAAATTTAACCAATGAAATTTTAATTTGTTTTTAATTTCTGTCTACAGCAATCTCAGAAATGAAAAAAACAAACACTGATTCAATGGTGCCTTGATAGTTATGCTTTTTAGTTTATTTTACAGTATCCTTGAAATTTTTTTTCATTTTAATTTTTGGTCATAATTTTTTGCTTGTGAAAAATTGTCTTGTGTGTGACTTTTCATTATCATTATTACATTTGCATAAACTACGGCTGCTCTTTAAATGCAGTCACATTATTGCAAAGCAGTGTTCGCCGTATCTAATCACCTTCCCTCCGTGATCTAATGTAGTGTCACGGTCCCTCCGTGGTAGTGTGACACATTAAAGTGAAGTCTGAACTTTTGCCCTTGTGTGTGCAGGTGTAGGGTGCAGAGGTCAACTACCCATTTTGCAGTAGGGTAGTCCCATGCAAACAGGAAGAGGGACAATGTCATCACAACTAACAGAGACTGAATTTGATATGTATGAAGCTGTGCTGAGTTGCTAGTGTCTCCAGAATCATTTAGGGTTTTTAGCGAATGTTACCCCATATGCTATATTTATTGACACTGAGACCTTTTCCACCAGCCACTTTGCACTATGGGTAGGAATAGAGTTGAGTGGATGAATATCCTTGGGGTAAACTGTCCTGTGAATACAAATGTACTCAAATCCTCTTCTGAGATTTTTCTCTAAAATAGATGTCTTATATCGTAAACTTTCCAGTGTACCGAATCCAGGTTCACAGACATGTCTCCATTATGGGGTTGGCCATTACAGATCAGCCTGGTATTGTTCTGTCTTCGTCAAGTTCTACTGCACTCTGTCAAATATTACCTCCAGTCAAACTTTAATGCGGTCCAATGCCGGATTGGGTCGATGGTGCAGTGCAGCAAACTGGCAGGTGTTTGTCAAAGTTATCTGTAATTGGTCTGTATTGGTGCAGTTGTGTTCTAAATATTATTTTTTTTTGGGTAGACCACTTTGGGAATTTGCGTAACATGTGCATAAATTTTGAAAGCAATAAGCTCGTATCTCTGGCATGCATGTTGCAGGTCAATGTGATGGGAGTGTCCTGAATGAATGAATAAATGCATATTTAGTATGTCATATATTTGCATATCCATATTTACATACTGTGCACTTTAACCTTAAATTTTGCAGCCACTTTTTTGTCTTCGTTTTAGATTTCATTCCAGGGGTTACAGTTATGGGTAGCGAAATATATCTAGTTTTATTTTGGGGGAAGCAATTGACATGACTACTCACTTAAACTGCAACTGCGGTAATTTTGTCTCTGTTATGTTAATGAGGTCAACTTTTCATGCTGCATTAGACTGTTCTTTCCTTCACATCAGCATACATAGAGTAAATTTGCATGTTAAGTTTAGATGACCAGATGTTGTTTCTACAGTTGTATGAGGCATCACAACCACCTTGATATATTTCATTTAACATAGACAAAGTTAATGTTCCGTTTCATTTGTTTTCCATTAGACTCAGCAATCAGTCTCATAAATTTGACTTCAGTACAATAGAAATGTACAATTTTTTTCTAAAAAAGTGTTAGTAAAATTTCTTTTTGCCAGTATATGCAATGGTGGCTGTTGTTTTTACCTTCTTAATGATTCTGTTAGTCTGCCCGTCACAAATACAATGTTTTACCCTTTCACACTATGGTTTAGCCCAAACCCATTGTTATCCATTGTTAGCGTGGACCTGTTCACGTGAAATGGTGGGTGTACAGCTTAACATGATATAGACAAGTGAATTCTCGTAAGGGCCAGAATTCAAATGTCAACAATAACAGTAGATTTTACACATAAAAACCCTATGTTGACAAGATAAATAGTCCGTGTTTTAACATGTTTTGGGGAGTAGGACAAGAACTTGCAATTGTCATACAAAACAAAACTTTGAACTTGGGCTCTATAACGTTCAAGGAGTATGAGACGGGACCATTTCTTCAAAGTTTTGAATTATTCAAGTTTATTAACAAACTCTGTTAAATTTGACCGTTATTTGAACTCCCCTCGTACCCGGGGCAGCAATTCGCTGTTGAATCACTGAGAACAGATTGTGAAATCAGATTCGTAAAAACAAGATTGTAAAAGCCTGAACTTTCTTTTGTCAGTTTTCAAATTTTAAAGAGTCCCTACAATCATAACACTGATCAGCTGAAGATCTTTTATTGGGAATTTTAGGGAAAAAGGCTTCCGTAGGGGTGCATTTGACTTCTGTACAATTTATAGGATTCGTGGTATAATCACATATCATTGAGTGGCATGTAAAAGTACCAGAAAACGCTGTAGTATTGTAATTTTATACTTGAACTTGCAGCATAGCTTACATGAAAAAAGTGTTCGAAGACGATACCACCATACATGGATTGAAGATGAAATGGCAAGGGTATATTTTTCTCACAGAAACTCTGCCATTCCATACCGACCGACACAGCAATGGTAGCATCTCATGTCTTCGGTATTTGGTGAGTAACTCCATTTCGTCTCTTTGTATTGGTCGATAAAAGCTCTTCAAAGAGGAAAGTCCTCAAAATGTTGTGTATTGTGAACGAAGAAAGTACGCGTAATCCAATGTCAGTCAGCTAACTTTGTAAGCAGGAAAAATTAATATTGGTTGCCTAAAATCGGAGGTATATCCTCCATTAATGTAACTCAAAATGCAGGTGATGGACACGTCTCATTGTTTTTATTGTCTGCATGCTGTTAACGCTACCACAACAAGTAACTAGAATGTCAAAGAACATAAGATAGGAGGAATTAACTTTACAAAAAAAGGAAAGTGGTGCGCGTGCGTAAAATCATGTCTGCTCCGAGAGGCAATCCACTCAGCCTTTCACGAATATAAGTTGTTCAAGGCGATCCCACCACTGATATGACACGGATTCAGAATTATTCAGCACTTTGCACATGTTTATGTGTTCGGTTTTAACGCAGAGGTTGAGATGGTGCAGGTTGTGTGTGGCAACGATTTTTTTAAAAATATGAATACATAACGACATACCACCAGCCGAGGCTTGTCGGACGGGTTTCGTAAATCAGTGACAACTTTGTTCTGAGGCTGAATAGTAACATACGGACAAATGCAATTCTGAGGAATTGTACAACTGCAAATTTAAAGTTAGTTTTTAGACACATGTTGTTATCCAGGATATTTCACTATTTGTTTACTTCACGACTGTTTCGTATCGAGCTCGTTTCCATCAAGATCAGCGGGGTTCGGGGAGGGAGGGAGGCTATGCATAAACCGGACACCTCCGTGTATTATTAAAATGCTTACTTTCGAAATACAGTCTACAGACATGTAAACCACGAAGCCACGGCGACTTCTCTTCCGAATTTCAGCATTTGTTCGAGTGATGTGTGAAACATGGTATCCTATCCCGGCATCTGTCGGTAAGGAACGGGAAACACCTAAATCAGCTGACCGAAACAATCCTAGTAATTTAGACGGTGTTGAGGTGAAAGATCGACTGAAGCTTTTGCTCAAACTTTTCTTGAAGAATATTTCATCCGTTCTCTTTCAAAATCAAGAATAAAATTTGGGGGTCACCGTGCAAATTTTGGTACTAGAAAATCAAATTACCCAAGATTTAGGCCTACCACTGCAACGGATCCACCAATATTTGAAATTCAAAATGGCCGCAATCCCTGTGTTTTTTTTAAGCTTATAGACTATGGAGAAATATAAAATTTTCGAATTACAGAAAAGTAAGCATGTGAAAAGTTTTCTTACACCCAGTGCTTTAAAATGAATCCCTACAAGCGGTGTACAATTGTAAAAGTTTGAGAGTCCGAATATCTGTCCTCGAGGCGCATTCTATAAGTGCCGACAACGTTATGATGAGAAGCATCATTAAATTTGAAACGTTTTATCCTATTATTACCTCATGTACACCATTGCTGTGGGACATAGTTGAATGTTGTGGCAAGCGAGTCTCGAACTTCCAAGTCGACATCCTGGACCCGTCATAAACTGCAAAAATTTATCTTGTCCTTATCTTGTGTTTGGATTTTAGTTGTACCATATGATTTAAATTTTATCTTTTTAGTCTTCTTTGTAGAATATACTTTTTTGTTCTATCCTCGGCAAAGTCACGTCGAAATGCTCAGCGTTCATCTCGCCCATACAACAACCTTACTGTGTGTAATATCCTTAATTATATCATACAAGTATATATTGATCGCGCAAATACTGCAATCTCATTGGTCTAGACGTGAAATAACCGTGCTGTGTTCGCAATCTAGCACGTTTGGAACAAGCACGAGCTATAAGCTGGAGAAAACGACGTTCCATGCCATAATTACAATTTAATTTGATGATATAATAGCATTAAACCACCTCTACAACAGGTATACCACTCGATTTTGACCAGTTCACTCAATATATGCACGAGCGACATCTGTCATGAACTGGTCAAAATCCCGTGGTACATACCGTCGTTGGGTGCGGTTTGTTGCATAATCATTGTTAACAGCTGAACTTTTGCCTAGACAAGAATTCATTTGGCATCATTCCCTTGGTAAGGCTTTTACATCATTTCAGATCATCGAGTTTTTCATAATACTTTAGGATAATGCGAAGAAGAAAACGTAATATTTACTCACTTAAAACAAAAACAATGAAAATGCTGTCAAAAGTCACAGCTATTGACCGTAAATCGGTTGGCCGGTAACACTGGTGACAAATGCGTAAATCGTTTACAGTTCAGCACTTCTGGTTATATCGGGCACTTACACTGAAATGGTACTCCCTTACAATCGTATACGAGTACGGTCTGCGCTTTTCAGAGGGCCATCAGCTCAATTAAATGAAATATCGACTGGAGAAGAAGTAAATATTATCGGTATCCTACTGGTACAAATCATAAGCTCGAATTAAGTCCCTGCCTCCCTGTGTTTCTAAATGAATGTTTGTTCGCGTACTCTCACGAGATCTTGAAGAATTTACTTCAAAATAGAAGTCAGATGACGAATTCAAAATTTGACGTCATTTAATTTTCCGCACTCTGCTGAATTCCAGGTAGCACAGAATTCAGAGAAACTCAACGCAGGGAAAAGCCATGGGGAAACACATTGTTTTTAACTACGGCAAAGAAAATATTTGACTTAACAACTCTAAATAGCCAAGAAAATGCTGTTACGTCACGGTGATATAACGTGAGAAGTGTTCATCGCTTTTCAAAACGCAGCCAGAACTGTCGATACTAAAAATAATTTATTCCACTTACAGTAACACAAAAGCCTTTGTGTGGATGTGAGTTCGCATTGAAACTTGTGGTTATTTTTAGTCCCATCGAGGGTACAGATAGAAGAGTTACTTTCTGATTTATGGTTTTGAGTCGAGTTTGACCAATTAGTGCCTCCAAAGCCTCTGTGAACCATGACTAATTACCATGGTAACGCGATTTAATGTAATATGATCTCCTCACTATTAAAACACGAGTCGTGAGTTATTTTCCCTTAGAGTTGCTTGCTTTTCATGAGTAACCATCCACTCTGACACGCATCAACAGCAAATTCTACATTATGATGACCGGGCATTATTTTAATGAGCGTGATAATCAATCAAACAAACAAATAATCAATCAAATGGATTTTTTTATAGCGCCGATCTCCAAAACACTGTGGCGTTCAATTGCGCAAAGTTGTTCAGTATGCTCTATGAGTTCGCATGTTCTTCTTCAAAATATATTAAGACTGGATGACTGGCGTACTTCTAACGGGACGCTGCTCCAGGTGAGGGCGGTGCGTGAGGTAGAACGACCGCCAGAAATTTTCCAGTTACTCCGTGGTACATGAAGTAGCACTTTGTCGTCAGATCGGAGAACTCTGGATGAAGCTTTGGGATGGATTAGATCACATAGATGCAAGCATGAACATTGTTGTTCAGAGTTTTATAGGGCTAGAGGAGGGTCTTGCACAGGATTCTGTAATGGATGGGCAATCATTGTAATTCCTTGACAATGGGAGCGATACAGTCCGATTTCAGGGAGCGAGACTTAATTCTGGCTGCAGAAGAATTCTGAGCATACTGAAGTGGCAGAATGGGTCGATGATGATGGCAAACCACACAGGAGTGCATTTCAGTAATCTAGTTTTGATGGACCAATATATGACAGACTTTCTTGGTTAGGTGCTGGCGAATGTGGCCTGTACGGAGATGGTGGTAAACTGATCTGTGTATTATGTTAATGTGCTCACATAGAGTGTAGTTTTCATCAAATATCATGCCAATGTTCCGTGCAGAGTTGACATTTTTAACAGAAGAGAATTCAATGCTCGTGTAATGAATAGGGAGAGGTGATCGTTCAAACGAAGACTCTATTTTACCCTTATTGAGTTGCAGTTTACAATCATGTGTCATCCAGGTGTTAATCTCATGGACCGTTTCTCCGTCTTGTTTACAGTTGATAAGGTGTCAGACTTGGAGAAATATTGGTATAAAGAGTTGATTGCCATCGGCACACTGACGAAAGTTTGATATCATTTAATGTCGAATAACCTAGTTGGATGTAAATGCAGAACAAGAGTGGACCGGCCCCTTTGGCACACCAAATTGCAGATGTTTGAGATTCTGATACCGGGATATGTATATAGACTTTTCTCTGTTCTGTAGATGTGACGAAAACCATTGCAAGGGGATGTTTTAGATGCTTAGTTTGATAAGCTTGTGATGAGTACCTCGTGAACAACAGTGTCAAAAGCAGAGGAGATCGAGAAGAACATGAGAACGCACTGGCCATTAGGAGGGGAGTATCGGTGTAAAAAAGTGGATTACAGAGACAATTCATATCTTACGGAAACCGCAAACGAAAGTGTTCATGAGAAACAAGTTGGCAGTCATTTCATTCGTGCATTGCATGCGCACTTTCACCTCGTTACAGGAAGTTCACAAGGACATCGCAAATACTCCGAAATATTTGCAAGATGCACATGGTCGCATCCCGATTTTCTTTTGTTTAACACTGTCCTGTTTTGCTTTTGTTTTGAGGGAGTTAAAATTGGCCTGGTTCATTGTTTATAAATATGTACAGTGTTAGATACATACAACCACAATCTCTCCATCATCGATGTCCCCTTGCGAATCTTCGAGCCGTCCGGTCTCCACCTCAGCGTGCGTAACTGCATGCCCTCCACGTCACGTGCAACATCGACAAACTACGCATGCTCACATACTTCTGATCCAATCACTCGAGTTGTTTTGGGTCATACGAGAACTATGAAGATACCGCTAATTCATTTTGCGTGTAAGTTTTGCTTAATATATAAAGCCGATGAACACGCATGCCTTTGAGAAGTCTGTGTATGGTGACGAGGATTGGCCGTTTCGAGGTAACGTTTGGATATAGTTCGACGTACGTTTTTACTCACAAACGAAATCAAAACAGCAAAAAATACCTAAAATCTAGTGCACTAATGCTTATCAAATGTTTCTTTCATGTTTGCAAATGTCGCATTTCCGCGAGGAGAAACCAAATCCGACATTGCATCCACAAACCCAAGGCTTTAGCGCTCCCAAACAGACTTGCTCACCTACGCTACATACGTGCATACTGTGCAGCACTTGCATGGTAACGGTGGCCATGTCTTAGAGCTTCTCGGCAGTTCAATACCTGTAACACCTCATTGTAGTGACAATCAGATGTATATTTCCTTTCCAGTAACGGGGGACTTTGTTTCAATTATACCAGCATTTGATGAGATTCTCTCGTCGCTAACAAAGCGACGTAACAGCCGTTGGTAGACTAATTATCTGGATTCACAGTGTGTGACGGCATCTCATATACGTTCATAATTAATTTTACAACAAATGTTATTTCAATCCACGATTATCTAGTCTCTCCATGCAAGTTAATGAATTCTTACGTCTAAGCACAATGAAATCACTCAGAGCAGGAAGAAATGAAGGGCGGGCGTTGTTTTCGTTAAACGGCAGATAATAAGAGTGGGGAAGATTGCACATAATATTTCACCTGGCGACCAATACGCATGCATGGTCAATTCTTCGATCGACAGTCTACGTCAGGTCGCCATAGATTGCCGACCAGGGGCGGGGGAATGCGGAAACTTGACAAGCAATGACGCGATGTGGTCGACCATGGTCAAAAGTACCGGGCTTCCTATCAGAGGATGATGAATTCGCCACCCAAGCGTGGCCCGAGTAGCGGACTGAACCGGAAGATGGCGAATTTTTAGACGCAGGGCGTGTAGTCGAGCTCTTCAGCTAGGCACAGTATTTTTTCATCGCTCAATTGGTGATAGAGAGTAGGTTTTTGGCCAGTTGAATGATGGGTAAATAGAGGGAAGACCACTGCATAATTTGAATTCAAACTTTATAATTCCTTTTCGCTTTGAAGGCAGTATTCTTGATTTCTTCCGTCCGGAATAGACAAATGTTACAAAAAAGTCAGCGTTCTCTTTGAATACCTTGCCATGGACCAACGTATGCCACCAAAACTAGTTCATTTAAAGGTATACAATCACCCATAGTCTAAATATGCCCATATATGGTCAAAAGAGCGTTCCTTGGTATTTAAATGTCCATAAGAGGGCGCTGTTTTTAAAAAGCGGCCACCTGCTTAAAATCTCTGATTGGTTAGATTTTCTCTTTCCGTGGTGACTGTGGCAAGATTGGAACAGGTGACAGTATACCTTTAAGAAAGAAACACAGTGTAAGAGGAAGCGTATGTCGTCAGTATTAACCTTAGTAAGCAACTGGAGCTCCAAAGGGGTCTCTTCATCCTCGGCTGGTAGAGTTACTGAGCTTCATCCAGGAAGGTTCTGATCTGTTGAACTCGAACTTTAATTTTCCGGCGTCAGAATCAACACAGGCTTTGGCATAGCTTGGCATATCTCACCATTCGTATCCTTGTAATACCTTTTACTGTTTTTTTTTCTTGGAAAATTTGAAAATTGCATATCTTCCCGAGTAAAAATGATGATGGGAATGATCTATACGGTTTTTTAATGGCGTTTAGTGAAATGAAAAGGTGAAAATATGCAGCTGTGCAAAGTAAAACACAAAGGGGAGTTTATTTTATTTAATGACCTTTTCATCAAGGAATATATAATACAGCCGTCATTTCTATATATATTAGCATGGTACCCATCAATTTCTGCACAGCATGATGGTACGGGATTATGTAGATAAGGATAATGTGAGATGAAATTAAACATGCATCTGTCACCGTTCATCTCAGTTAAACAAACGATAACGTTGTTAAGTACTGTTAATATGATAGCCCAACACTTCTGAGTGATTTTTTTCAAATCTATCACTCTCCCCACGACACACCACCCTGCTTAATAAAAACGCATAAGTTGTTTTTGTCGTTCGTGCCGTAATGGACGAATGAATCAAATTCTTGACCTACTGCTACGGTGCGCGGCCATGCCTGATGAATTATGACGAGCAAAAATGCCTTGAAAGTAGAACACCGTCTTGGGGACATATGGTCGGACTATCAAACTTTTACAATACTTTTTTGGTCTACGACATATGGGGCTCATTTTCAGGTTATCGAATAAAGTAAGTTTTTAATTATCGGCTTATTATATCAAAATCGAAAATGTAATATTCTCCCTTAGAGTTCACACGGGGAGTGCAGCCATTTTGAATTTCAAGTATTGGTTTCTGTAGTACGAAGTTTTGCACGTTGACCCCTGATTTTTATTAAAACTCCATTCAGACAGGGAATGGTCCAAAGTTTTCTCAAAGAAAGTCTGAGCGAAAGCTTAAGTTTCACTTTTGGAGGAGAGTACTGCCTTAGTATTTGGAATTTCAAGGATTTTTGGAATCATATCGCCCGGTTTAGCAACTATTTCCTCGGCGTCGACCAAGTTCGTCGTTTTTGATAAACCTTTATAGGCGATTTTTCCAGGTTTCGATGACATTTTTGACCATAAAGCACCACTATCTTCCGTCGTGGAAGAAATGACAGACGATCGCGGCACATCAGTCATAGACGATACATACCATAGAAAGCTTTCTCGAGTGAGAGTAGTGTATTCGGAAAGTTTCAAAGTCACTTTTGGGTGTTATCAGTGTTATCAATATCTATGGCCTATGTATGCAAATCTCGCAAATTGAAAATGAGAAATTTCATCTCGCATTTTGCGATTTGATTAGACTGTCGACAGTTTCTCGTGCTTTCTTTGTCCATTTAAAAACATCGCCGTAGCAGGTGTCATAGGTGAGTGCCGAACATACACAAAAAGAGCACGAACGACTGTCCTATACCCATCACTCGCTCTACGTGTCTCGCCGCTAACAAGCAAAAGTTGAAATGCCTAAGTACAAGCAGCTGTGGACGGCCTACGATTTGGTCAGCAGGAAGTCGAGCAAGGATGATCACAACACTTGCAAGGCCCACCATAAAGTTAGAGGTCAAACCACCAACGACGGGCCGCTCTGAAACACTGTAGGAAAGAGCGAAGCCATCAATGGACTTAACACGCGGCAGCAGGCAAGATGACGACAACAGTACAACCGTAACAATGGCCAATACACAACACAATCCAATTGTCAGCTTTTGTTCCGTCTATGAATCGGTATTTTTTACCTTGAACGCAGCTGCAGCTTGCAGAATTACGTCACTGGCAATTGTAAGGCTGACAGTTTCAAAGCAGGTGAATTACTGGCGTGTTTTCCGGACATCAAGCTAAAACTCTTGCAATAATATCGGATTATATTGAGTGTGGATCACTGAGATTTTTCCACGGCTCGCGTCGTCGACCCTCTTCCGTCCAACTCGTGACCATCCCCGGTACCACCATCCCCTGTCTCTGGGTTCTCACCGACGCCCATTGACGACTCATGTACACGATGCCAGAACACACACACTGCTTACGTGATGAGACGTATTCAGTTCAGTCCCGTTGCGTCATTCAATAAATAATATATCGGAAATAGACGTCTTCTGAATGCTATTCAAATAATTGCATTGTATTCGGGAAAGAAGTGCGCCAAATCAGGCCTTACATCTGTTGCATTGTCATCGTCATGCTTTCGTAAGTGAACAATCAACACATCCCCCCCCCCAAAAAAAAAAAAACCAAACAAAAAAAACCCAAAAAACAAAACCAAAAAAATGTTGTGTTATTCCGCGTGTTTGCATGTTTTTATGGAGGGTTTTCCGCTCTCGACGCAGGCTAGATTCATGATGATTCTCAGGTGTGTTGGCGATACGGTGGCAATGTGAATATTTACTTTCGTCTACCGCCAAGCGGCGCTCGGTTCTCCACACTTTGAATTGAAACCACCTCAGTTGCGTTTTAAAAACCAACCATGTTGGAATTATCGTGATCCGGATACGCGTTCTACGTCCCTTTAGCTATTACTGTTGTACATTGATGTCTAGCTTCGCATCTATAAACCTCAAACAAACACATGTGATAGCTGCCTGGAATAAAACTTGAAATAGCAAAACCTAACAGACGGCCGCACATCAGGAAATTCAAGCAAAATCTCTCCGCTCGCAAGGCCTCGGTGTTTTTCCAGCTATTCGTCGGTGTATTCCCATCCAACACGATTATTGCTTCTCCAACGATGGTACACACGACGGCCGTCCGTCTCAAGGCTGTTCCGCCGAGAAGGTGCATGTATTTTGGGTTAATAGCACCACGCTGTATTTTCCCGCGTCAAATCCACAGCTGAGCACGTATAATCTGAGGGCATGACACACGCGTATGTTTAGGAGTGCGTGACGTCGACAGCAAGGGTCGCCCGCATGCAAATTCAGAGCTTCGCTCGTCTCATTATAGATTTCTGGTGCATGATTGGACCAGGGCATAATTTAATTCGAATATTGCAGTCGGCCACCTCCACCGTCTCTTCTGCTCGCTGAGACCGAGAAAAGGACGATATTTTTCCGGGGCCCGAATTTCAGATATTTTGAATTCAGAAAGAGGCAGTCATCGAGCAGGAGGGGAAAAATCGCGGGAATACTCGGCTTTACTGTCTGCCTGTCCGACTTCACGGACGCCCATCGAGAAGAATTTAAAACGGCTTGGACAAGCAGTGGGTTGTAGACATGGGGTGCACAATGAGCGCCGAAGAACGTGCGGCTGTCGAGAGGAGCCGACAGATCGAGAAGAATCTAAAAGAAGACGGAATTAACGCCGCGAAGGACATCAAGCTCCTTTTATTGGGTGAGTTACCGGGAAACTGCAGAGCGAAAGAAATTATCAATCCTGGGAAACACTGAGCTGGCTCCACAGCGTCCATGATAAAAATCGGAGAGGCAGGGGTAAAAAACGTAGGCCAAGACAACCCTTCACCGTACACCGCCAGCTCTGCCACTGCGGTACGGAGGGCAGCGTCGGTGTATTTTCAACTGGCGACCATATTGGAATCAAAATTATGTCTACTGAATTATGTGCCGATCGTATGCCATTAGAGTAATTTAATAGGGATATTTCACACGCTTTGTTTTTTTTCTTGCTCGGTAGGTGCTGGCGAATCCGGGAAGAGCACCATCGTCAAACAAATGAAGTGAGTATATCCGTGTATTGACCACGTAAACCACTGAAATATATAAATAAGCGAATTTGTATATTATTTCCAGGTGGGGCCCCCTTATATTAATTCTAATGATCCACAGCTTTACCGATTTGTATCACGATCTCAATGATATTTTAGTAAAATGAGACATCCCTTTATAGCATCAAAGCATTTTATCGTGAATACACCCCATTCTGTAATTTTCAATGAAATTATATAACTAGGTCTCTGCCTGAAGGGATCTTCGCCATGCGTATAACTACTTAATGTGGGTTATATTGATGTTCTCCGAACGTGTGGGATTTGGAACCGACTCGGATTTTTCGTCCAAAATATAATGCCCCTTTTTTCCCTTTTCTGTCTCGGCCCTGTCGTGGGTTCCTTTGTCTACTAGGATCATCCACGAAGACGGATTTACGATCGAGGACTTAAAACAATACAAGCCCGTCGTCTTCAGTAATACCTTGCAGTCAATGGTAGCAATGTTGCGCGCCATGGAAACGCTGAAAGTTGAGTACGGCGACAAAGAGAGAGAGGTCAGTATACGTTGTGTACGTATGTGTGTATGTGTGTGCACGCCGCATAAAATTATCATCACAAATGTCAAATGTGTGAATCCCTTTTTAAAACATCAAACTCGGGGACCCGAATGGGGAATGCAAATCGAGAGAATGAAAAACATTTCTTTGCAAAAGGTGGGTCGTTTTAATTTCTAAATCAACCGATCGGCTTGGTCGTTCTTTAAACAAATAAACAAACCCTCCTCAGCAGAGCCTTGTATCTACGCTGTGCGTATTTCGGTAGCTGCGCGTTGACTAATCTTGAGAAAAATATGTACACTATAATTGTCGGCTATACTGATAGATGAGCTGATATCTATTATCTGTTTCGTTACGTAATCTTAAGCTTCTTAATTTTAATTAGATAACGGACTTGTACAGCTATTACACGTATAATCCGCTATCTCTCCAAACTCCCCGTCGTCAAATTTGATATCGTCCATTGTGACAGCGGCAACGTCGGAAATTTTATCACCACGTAGCCCCCCAAAATTACATAAATTCTGTTTTTATGCACGGGGAACTATTATGTCTATAGGTAATGGCAGCCAAACTCGGCCTTTAGACCCGTTTACAAAGCAAACCCCTCGGGGGCCCCCGCACAATACGAAATAAGCTCGGCGCTTTTAGCGCGACTGTGCGTCGGCACAGCGACCCTGAAAACATCGGTGAACCGCTATGTCAAATTGACTTTCTCGTTGAGACCGACAGGGGAGGACCACGGTTTTTAAATTTTACGGGGCCTCTGTGAGTGAAACATTATACCGCTATGAACAACGTCACTCCTGTATACACGTATTCTGCGAGTGGGCGTTACCTGAATTCGTGTATTATTCTTTCAGAAATCGCCGGCCGAATGTATGATGACTGGGTCTTGACTGAGCTTTGTACACATACAAGTACAGCCTGTCGACAGCTTACTTAGTTTTATGTCAAATGACACCTCTAACCGATGAATTAGAAACTCATTTCCCCCACAATCTTCCGCCTCCAGTAACCTCTGTCGCGTTTATGAAAGAAAAACTGACTAATATTATTATTATTATTACCGCGTCAACGCACGATTTGCTCTTTACTAAATCTGTTTTCGTTCATTGATATTAATTTATGTACTGTGCGTTTAAATCGGATTGTCGTTGAGCGTACACACGCAATGATAAGTAATCCCCAACGAACACTCCGCTATACCACAAAAAATGGACAATATTGCGTCTCTCTTTTTGGCGTCATAAAATCGTCACTTGTTACAACAAGACTTGTTTGGCAGACACGGTACGCTTGTCTACACTTTTCATATTTTAATAAGTATTTTTTAATGATATTTTGAATGGTTAAGCAAACATCCGCGCTGGTTGACACATCCCGCGAAAGACTCAGTCGTATTTCAAAGTGTACCGTAATACCAATCGCACGATTGTTG
Organism: Ptychodera flava; assembly: GCA_001465055.1. Classification (NCBI taxonomy): domain Eukaryota; kingdom Metazoa; phylum Hemichordata; class Enteropneusta; family Ptychoderidae; genus Ptychodera; species Ptychodera flava. The sequence continues at coordinate 153,929 of LD345953.1, forward strand.
TGTTTGAGGATCATCTTGTTTGCTTTAATCAAATATAATTTACCGTTATTGCGTACACACACACACACACACACACATATATATATATAAATATATACCGGTATATATATAAATTTTATCAACGCATTTATATATATATATATATAAATGCGTTGATAAAATTTATTTGAAATATATATTTGATATAATCAAATATATTTTCACAATCACTGCATATATAACCATATATATATATATATATATATATATATATATATATATATATATATATATATATATATATATATATATATATAATATACATACATACATGTGTGTGTGTATATATACATATATATATATATATATATATATATATATATATATATATATCCTTTTTGTCCTGTGTGACAATTATGATTCAAATCGCGAGAATATTCACGTTCTCTTGATATCTCGAAATCGCGGTTGCCAGATTTTATATGATGTCATAAAAGGCTGTTAACATACTTTTTCTACCTGTAACTTTTCATTACGCTACAGCGCCTGACAAACGGGGGCTGCAGGTCGCCGTCACGAGGAAATTCCTGTGTGCCCAAATCATCACAGTTGGTTCGAAATTAGCGTAGAAAACGTCAGGTGCTAAGGTGCTGATGTGATTAATTGCGAAGCCCCTTCTTTGTAAACCACCAGTCTGTCGTCACGGACACGGCACCTATTTTCTCTTTCGTAGCGTATTCCGCAGCCAAGCAAACGATACTGCACCTTATAAGTAATTTTACGTTTATACCCTGCAGCTGTAATCTCTGCACAATCCACTCTAAACAGTATCGCCGCAATCCGAAATATTAACTGACAAAGGAGGGGCTGGTCAAGTTTAACGTCAGGGCCGCGGCAGATGACAACGCAAAAAGCTTCATTTCGCTAAATGTTGTATTGATCACATACAGCAAAAAAGCGCTGGAAAAATAAAATTATGGGGATAGAAACTTACAAAAAATTATCTTTTGTATTACTCCATCTCATTTAAAATTTTATAACCATGGTGATTTTCTTCACCAAAATGTTAAAGAAATACATTGTTTTGTAAACCAGGAAGTCGCACAGTGCGCAGACGTAACGGCCGGCCATAGCCCTGTACCTTCATATCAAATTTTACAGCAACCTCCAATTCTCTTCATCCGTCGGAACAAAAACTGTACCTCTATATATTTTCCAATGATAGATTGTCGACACAAGGGAAAGCGTCGACCTGTTCGAAGCAACCTAAAAGATTGGAAATTACGTGGCCCGATAGAACTTGAATATATATATATAGGCCTACACAACAACGCGTGTCGTCTTCGTTACAACACCCAGAACGTAACATGTCATGTAAAGTGGCGCCAAGAATCAATATTAAAATTGTTCTGAAGTCTGTTGATAGCCTTAATCATCGTTTGTACTCAAAACGCTAGGAGAACATTATAATACAATTAGCAATGAAAACGACTGCCGACCTGCCAGCAGGCTTGTAAGGCGCTTGTAGTATTTGCTTTCGCCCAAGCGATGAAACTGGATATGGCCTTGATTAAGCGGTGACCTTTGACCTTATTCTGCCGCCGTGTTGTCGCTCCCGATCCCACCGCGAAGGAAAATGATGGCGATCAGATGAGAGTCAAAAGAACGAAAAAATCACTGAATCAGAGCACAGATCCTAGCGGCATAGCAAAGTAGTTATGAGGCTGTCCCGGGAATAGCGATGACGTGGGACTTTGTACTGCGGTAATCTTCGTGCGATGGTCGCTGGAAAATATTACATTTATAAGGAGAGTAATAAAGCTTTTCTGTGACGTACTCAACGACGTTGCCCCACATGTGTGCACGCTAGCTGAAAGTACGGTATATCCCGTCCCAAATACATTCTGGAACGCTAGATTAACTTGAGGGTGAGCGTAAATGTTTGTCGTCGGCGGAAAAAAAAAAGAAAAAAGTAAAATACATATGTGACATCGTTCCGACGCGCCACCTGGTATATACGCATACTCGTAAATCAGTCTTGACGATCGGAAGATGACGACGTTGCGATCTTATGGCGCGACAGTTGTAAATCAACTGTCGTCACTACGTTGTACTTCAGTTGATGTCACGCACGCCATCTGAATGGCATACCCTTTCCATCGCTATACAGTGCGCAGTGGGAGACTGGGTCACGTTTACAACAACGGTCCGTTTACACTGAGCTAGCTAACGTTGATTTTTCCAAACGATTCATCAAAGATACGCATTTCGTCGCCATTTTTTTTTTCTTAGAGAAGACTACGTGTAGGCAAGAGCACTGTCATGAAAGATGGCGAATATGTGTGAACTGTCATAAAATCACCTCGAATGAGATCATCCATTTCCATGGAAACGAGACGCATTACATTTTTTCAGTCTGACTCCATTTCGTCCTTGTTGTTGACCATGGTGCATGACACCACCAAGAACTAAGAAACGTTCGTCCACGGTTTTTAACTCTTTATCGTGCCAACCGCAAGCATTAACACTTCGAAAGATAAAAAAAGATGCAATTCCA
>LD345953.1:161741-174241 GCA_001465055.1 Ptychodera flava
TCGGCGTTATCCTTTGCGTATAGAAAACGCATAACGATGAAAAAAATGCGTAGAGAGTCAATTTCAATGCGTAAATACGCACGATTTTTGCGTAAACGCGAACTCTGTATAAGGTATATCGTTGTCGTTCAAAGTGACAGAATTATTATAAAATATCTCAACTTTGTTTTAATTATTAGTGTTAGAAAACGTTTTGTTGTTACGCATGTGTCGTTGACAGTTTAAAAATTTTCTTATATAACCTTCTTTTCATATTCAAGCGTACTAAGTTAAATTTTAAGGTTTTCTACGCTTTCTTCCCGCCGTAATCCTCCAGTTCGCATATTGCACCTTCCATGGACGTCCGCCATATCCCAGTCTCATCCTTGAGTTCGATTAGAAGGACCCTGAACCGTTGCCATGTCGACGAAGACGTAATACAAGACTTCTCAGGTCTGTATCTAGGGCGAGTACCTCGCAGAGCGTATGTGACCCCTCGATACAACAACCGTGGATTTCAAAAATAGGATCGGGAGACTGTACATGTATACATGTCTTCCTTTGTGTACAGACGACTAGATTTAAATGAAATTAAGACTATCGTGCCCTCCAAAGTCATATTGTACAGAATAGTAATCCATTTGTGTCGTTATAATCATCTTCGTCGTCGCCATCAACTACAACAAAAAACAACAATACAACAGCTATATCGTCTTCATCGTCATCATAATCCTCCTTACATTACCATCTTCATAATCGCTTAATTTATTATCGTAGACACTGATATGCCTGTCAGAGCTATTCAGTGCCGGTGGTTAGGTATCACAAACCCGAAAACAAATTAAGACGGCTTCGTGTGCACGTTAAATATTAAGGAATTAAAATGTCACTTAATCTAGACACGGCAGTAGAATGATTGTGTGGATGTTGTCGAACATAATCGACTGTCAAAATGCATCATCAATAAAAATTTATGGACAAAGGAAACATCAATGGCATTTCATATAAATTAATGTTTGAATCTATGAAAGAATAATTATGGGTGAATTAATGATGATAATGTCAACGTATACAATTCACTTGCGCATGCTCAGGACGAGAAAGACAATAAATTTGACTAATTATGTTTGGTTGTGTCCATAGGGAATTTCGCGCCCGTATTCTTTCATTTTAATATCCGGATAATAGTGTTTTTTCAGACGCTATTTCATGGCGCTTTGGGGATTTGAAAAAGTGCGATGATCTCAGTGCAATTTCAAAAATCTCCATATGGTTTACTCAAAATGGCCTTCTCAACCTTGTTAGTGATTGAGCGAGAACGATTTGCATTAAATTTAATTTTACGGAGTGGTAGCCGAAGGGCCGAATATGCAAATTTTCAAATTGTACAAATTTTCTGCATTTTACCATGTACCGCTGAGAGTGTAATGTTTTACTTTCAGACCTTGTGCATTTTGCATTTTATATGAATATCGCACAGACAGCTGACAAGACACTGTCGTACTACATACCCGAGGGAATACGTTTCCCGAATGTGTATATCGCAACGAAACGGGGCTCTCGGCTCGGCTTGCGACACGTTCGGCCAGGCTTCGTCATGGCCGTCGGCGGGCGAAAATCAGCTCGTCGCTCGGGCATTGCGTCGGTCAATTTTTTCCAGGGCTATGTGCAAAATTTACTCTGACGTCAAGAAGTGTGCATACGATCGGGGAAAATCCGTTCCAGTTCGATATCTGTACGTGCCATCTCGATTCTGAAGTCTGATAATGTAATCGCCTGAGAGACTGAGCTGGGTCAGGGGTCAGTCAGGCAAAAGCTTTCTGTTAGCGCTGCGGTTTTCATGGACTATCGGCATGCGAAGCGACTTCTAAAGAAGGGAGGGCACGAACACTACTGAGGGAACATGCCATATGCACTAAGAATATCGTCCATGTGCTTATGAAGAAATTGTCAGTTTGAGTTGCAAGTATCAGTTTTTTGTGTGAAATAGTTTGTCTCATCGATATGCATTTACAAAAATGGGAGAGGAATAAAATAATTCCCAAAGAATCTGCCAGAATGACGAGATTGTGACTTTTGCAGGTATGAATTTCAGAATACATGTGACAAAGTGCACGGACGCTGTGTCCACACGATGCATTAGGATTTATCGAGTGGGGATTTTTTTCGTCGCGAACTTTGCTCCGTTGTAATTTACGGGCTGTCACTCGATGTGGTGTATTGAAGAGAAAAACGGGCAATTCGTGTAGCTTGTAGTCAATGGCATATTGCTCTTCTGGAAAGAATGTGATCGCTAGCTTCTCTGCATTCCATGTGAGAGAGTAATGGTGCTCAATCTGCATTTACGAACGCGTGGTAGTGATTTTGTAATTGTGACGTCACAGATTTTGTGTTTCTCGTCCGAGCTCACTTTTCCTCGGGGTTAAGGGCATAGCGCCAAAACGAATCGCCAAAGCTGTCTCGTTAATAAGACCCTGTCTTTGTGAAAGCCTGCAGGTCTAAATCGATACGTCATCGGCCGAAGTGCACGCTTTTCCGCATCATGCGGTCTGTATTGCTCAGTATAAGTAGCACATCTTCTCTTACGTTAAAAACTGACTTGCCCATCCAAATGTGACGTAAGTTAGTCGGTTAGTAACACCGATGCCCATCGATGACTGCCACAGCTAAACGCCAGAGCTCTTGACGATTGCGAATGACAGCGTTAGACGAAATGATTGAGCTTAGGGTATCAATCAATCAATCAATCAGTAAATCAATCAGTCATTCAATCAATTAATCAATCAATCAATCAATCAATCAATCGATGAAATTAATCATTTGTATCTATGCTGGATATGTCATCAATTTGCCATATGCAACGCCAATATGTGACTGTGAGTGCCTCGGTTCGATAACAGACTTTTTATCCAAACGCATGGAAGTTCCGATGTGCTATTTTTGAAACGTGTAAGTCCTCATGTTAAAAAATAGCACACGTAAAAGTGCTATTTCTACACCCACATGTTCCTTCTACGTTGTATAAGTGAGCTCCGCAGATAGTATGCTGTTTGTGGAGGTGTGGGCCTTATACGCTCAGAGTGAGCGAGAACTTTTGCGGTTTTTGCACCATAGATATTGAGAACAGAAGCATTTGTAACCTGGACAGAACGAAACGAAATTATTGGACCATACAGTGCAAATGAACTACACTTCTTTTAGCAAATTTAAAGCAGCATTGTATTTTACCACCGTACAAACAGTGTAATCACAAGCATGATAAAATTTACAGCTCTTGGTTTGTATTTACCAAGTAATCTGTATAGTTCCCCTCAAAATGCAGGGTCATTCTGGGGTAGACCGTAGCGCTGTTATCTCAGTTCTTCCAACGCAATATGTTACTCCCATATGTCACAGATGACAGCCGAAGAGTTGTATCTGCATTATCGCTACCGCCATATGTTTAACTATAGCACAGCGCCAAATTGACGCGATCGTTTCATCTGCGTGTCCGCTGCAGCATATTTTACGCGTCGATCATAATTGGATTAAAGCGTTACAACCATGGTATCACAGATCATTTGACGCCGAGATGTGTCTGAACTGTGACTGGCCGTGTTAGCGAAAAAAAGCGTCACGCGAGTAGGAAATGATTTGCTTATTTTGGGAATCTCACCCTATTGGAAGAAGAAATCGGTAAAGAATTTTGGCCCGAATGCCATAGCTGTGTCAATTATCGCACATCTATTTTTTCCCGACAAAGAATGCTTTTAACTTCAACACATGTGTGCAACATCGGTTTTTAGGGTGACCTCAATATGACTGAATGAAGTCTAGCTCTCATGCATGCTGGGATTGAAGACAGCATACTGATCACATGCATACAGAATACGCATATTTTTCATGTCTGCAAACTTTCAAAATCTTACTATTCTCTCCCGACCCTTATTGAAATATGCAGTGAAAATTACGACATGACAGTCTCTTTTCTTGAAAATGGAAAATTTTGGTGTGTTTCTTTTGCACCAGGTTAAGACTGGGACTACCGGCCATTTTGAATTTCGGGTGCAGATAAATTTGAAGTAATTTGCTTTGCTTAACTGAAATTTTCATCGCGACACCACAAGAGTTTTATTTCTACTCATGAAAATTCTAACAGTGGCCAATATTTTCTTCGAGCAAAGCATGCGTATTAAAACATTAAAAAAGCTTTCTTTTCCGGCGGGCGCGTACCACCATACACCATTGGTGTAAATTTAACCCAGATAATCGCTACCACACGCGTGGCCATACCGCAGGGCAGTTTATCGCCATCAGGTGTGAAAACGCCAAAGAACATCGCGTTGATATTGCCACACGTTCTTCATAGTGGACGTCATCGATGACGTCGTCATGGTGTGATGACCGTGTGCTAGTGCTAGAGTCGTCGCCATATCAATATTATCAACTTCTCCATTTTATTGACAACTTAATAGGTACACATCTTGTAATCGACGCTTATGCGACATGAATTCGCATTGTTAGAGCTCGAGAAATGCTTTATATATTCCAAAGCAAAATATAGGATAGGCGATCGCGTATTTGGATTCTTTTCCACTTCACTACAATTTTTCCGTGTTTATTTCTGTCCATCTGACCTTGACACGGCCTTGACTGCGTAGTAGCGATGCTAATACTTGATTGATGATGAACCAGCTAGTGTAGTCACATTGTCAACATTTCCAACAGATTTTGATTAATAATTTAGTATTTTACAATAAATCATCTTTTTACACACCGTGGTTAACACTTCACTGAGCGAGAAAGTTGACTATAACGTAATAAGCTTAATTTCAGAGAGGCTGTCGGTTTTCATTCTGTTTTGTGTCGCGATACAAAACTGGAAAACGTAATTCCGTAAAATAAAGCTCAGTTAGCAAGCCTACTGCTTGTTAGCTGAACAGTAGTTTAATAAGTTTTACAACGGTAGTGCACATATTACTTCAAAGGTCACTTCTTTCGATAGCCGACATTGTATCGCTGTCAATGTGCACGGTGAACAACGTCAAAGGCAACGGATTTTTCCTACTTTCAGAACAAGATGGCCGCCGACTAAATAAGACAGTGGCCTTCATTACATCATTACTTTGTCGTGCAATGAGTTTCTTCAGTGATTATTGTTCATTTAACCAGATAAAGGTACAAGTACAAGAAAAGAAAGAAGGGAATTATTGCGGTGAAAATCAGAAAAGTGATCAGTCGGACGATTCTCTTTTGTAAGCAATAAACAGATTCAAGTAGAGTAGTGTAAGTAGTTCCTTAAATTTCTAAGCAGTAGTGGCAGGAAGAAGGCATTAGAGATGTTGATATTATCGCAATATGTAACAATTGACCCGCTTTACCAAATAAGGTAGTAACGCTAAACCCAATATGTAATACTAACCCAACATGTAACAACATTTAACCAGATATGCAATGCTGATATCGCTTACCCAATATATAACACACAAATAGATGCCAGTGGGTATATAGCCAACATCCCTGTGACAATATCAGCCGTTAACAAACCTCTTGAAATTCGCAGGCCCACATTCACACAATCAAGGATTTTTATTAGTCTTTTTTTTCAATATTTCTTGAGGAAAACACCCTTTCAAAAACAACAAATAAACGCGAACCTTTTTACATGCAGCGACTTCAGTTGAAGAAAAGAAAAGCTGCAGACCGTGTCATTGATGACTGGAAATGTGCGCGCGCAGCGTCATTCTCAATCTCGCCATTTGTGAAGTAACGCAAAGCTTTTCTGTAGTGTCAAAATCTGTGCAGATTAGCATATCGCAAAGTGGAAAGGGTGATAACACTTACAAGGGTCACCGGTGGGGTTCAAAATAATCTCGTGCTCACGGCTGAACTAGCAATCAAATAACCCACGTCACACCTGTCAATGACGTCATCCCAAGAGTACCGCCGAATACACCGGCGCATTATCAATGCATGGTTGCATATAATAATTACAAAAGCTCTCTTTGTTTTTAAATTTCACTCAGCAAGATGTCAATGACGCAAAATGTTTCCATGTTTCACAAGGTATTACAGAACCAACACGATTTCGTGCCGGTCGACGCCCTGTCTAGCGTTTTGTCCAAAATAATTGGATAGTTTTAAAACGATGAGTCTCGCTTTTTTGACAGAGCTTCTGAAGTTGATGATGAGAATTGACACAGTCCCTCCAACATGAAATGTGTGCAAGTGTCATCTTATAAGCTTTTCATCTATAATTCGATGAATCGAAACGCCCGATGGCGCACTTTTAACGAGTGAACTGAACTTGAGAAAAGTAGATCGAACCCTATCGCGTTCGTACATTTCGTCACACACAAGACAAGACGTCACAAATAACGCGTTCCTGCTTTAAGATTTTTCAGCACGAGAAGTGCCGCTGCGGGTACGCCATGAGAGGAAAGAACGGGAAATTTGAATGGACCAATTTTTTAAAACGCCATTTTTGATTTGGTCGCTTCTTCGATAATGGTGTCAGAAAGCGCCCGCGGGGCTTTTTAAGAATTTTGTCTCTGCGTTTGAAAGGGTACGACTTCGTGGAAAGGGAGATGACGCATTTCATTTTCATCAAAATTCTGGCTATTGCACAGATCGACATGCGCTCCTTCTACTTCTAGTCTTCGCGTTTTGAGCGTTTGTCCAGCTGTGAGCCACTGGGGTGTTAGAAAAGTATGAAACGCTGCTCTATAGACGATCTTCCGCAGCTGAATATTGTATTAAAAGTACCACTGGCATACTTGTCACCATTCTCACGAGTGACGTCATGAGGATGGTATCGCGGCACCTGAATGCCTGCACTGCAGTGAGCACGGTCCGTGGACGGACAGTACAGTGAGGAGTATTTTCACTATCGGTCATCCGCCTCAATTCGAGTTACAATACCCGAGATGTACGAATATTCGTCACTGATAATATCCCATTTCGGGATCTGCTCTCATAAACAATACCCATGAATACAAACTGCTTAGATGAAATATCGCTCTTTCGGCGTTTGATGCGATCTCGTGTCAATATACCTTACTAGGGATCGACAGTAATTATCGAAGGGGGTGAGCAAACTGCACCTTTTTCAAATTTAAAAAAAACAAAACATCAAACCTCAACTCTAACTTTGAAAAAAACATTTTGCCTCTTTATTCTTACCTACCCATCCTCAGATCTAATGGTCGAACCCTAAGCCGGAGACTTTCAGAAGGTCATGAAGACATGGACAGATTTGTAAACTGGCTCACTCCAAAGGTGTCCCAGATTATACTAATTTTTGTATTAATGTGTGTAGCCAAGTTGATTGTTGTCACATGGGAACAGGTGACAAAGTTTAAAACCTGAACGTTCATGCATCGTTTAACGGTTTGGGGATAAGGGTTGGTCGCGATCGATAGCTTAAAAAGATGGTTTTGTCACGTGGGTGGAAATTGTTCGTCCTCCGATTGAAATCGATTTTGTTTCACAAATATACGAGCACATGTTTAAACTCTGAAGTCGCAAGAGTTTTGACGGGTAAGAAAAATTCACAGAGCAAGAATCAACGACCTGCGTCACTGGGAGAAAACGAGCCATCGGCTTCGGCAACATGTGAGAATTTTGACCGCAGAGCGTCAAATACGTCACCGAATCTTGTGATATACGTCAGCGGCGATGGGATCCCACGTCCAAATAACACTGAATATCTGACTTGAAATGCTGCAGACATCGACGGTCGACAGAAAGGTGTCGCGTTGATGCAAAAAAACCAACATCACTGTTAAACGTTATCTCGTTCGCTGTATTTATATCTAATGTAGCAATAGAAAAACAAAATAGCATTCATTTACCGTTTTTTTCCAAACTATTTCTTCGTCACCGTTATTTCTTACAACATGGAAACGCGTGTCGATCAAATCATACGTTTAATTAGTATGGTAAAGCAAAACGGAAAAAAATATAGAGGGAGAATCATCAGATATCCTGACGGGTATGTGTTTATCTGGGTATCTTCAATGTTACGTGTCAATCGTTCGATCCCTCCTACCTTGATTCCACCCTCCTATCCCTGTATGATAAGTAGTATGATCCACTTGTGTCGTCATTGGCGGCCATTCCAATCGCGTAAAATTACGGCGCCAAATAGCTATCAAACGTAGCCCTCGTTTGCATGCTTCAAAGTCAAGGAAAGGTAGGCTAGTTTAGCGTCCAGAAAATATGGCAATACTGCGCCCGGAAGCAAATAAAAAAACTTAAGACAGAAATCGATTGTGATATGTCCCCTCTTCGATGAATATGCTTCCATGCCACCATGAAAGCCAGAGAATTGCTGTCGTATATTTTTCCGTGTGTTCGCAGCGTAAAATGCATTTTATGTTTAAAAAATACTTTAAAAAACATCGTATTTTATGGTTGCTGCTCATGTCATGCTCTGTCAGCTGGAAATGATTAATTATCATAAGGTTATATCATTATGATGGTAGCAGTAGTGATGATGATGATGACGACGATGACGACGACGACGACGACGACGACGACGACGACGATGATGATGATGATGATGATGATGATGATGATGATAATGATTGATGTTCTGATGACAACGACGACGCGTCGAAGATACTTATGAAAGTGATGATGATGACGATGATGACGATGATGATGATGAGGAGGACGATGACGATGATGATGATGGTAGTAGCGATGTGTCACCTCATGCCCTTTTTGCCGCAACACGTCTGACCTGCTGATGTGAAGAACTAAATGAAGTTTGACGTGACGTAAAAGCGTCTGAAATATCGCTTCTATCACGAACTCACACACAAATTAGTCTCTACGTGTGATGTACAGGTCTTCAATTGGTCCTGTCAAATTTTCAGTGAAAGGTATATTTATGGAGCGTATAAATTCTACAATCTGTCTGTAGGTATCAAACATCCCAACGCAGCGTAAAATGTTCACCCCATCCGGTACTGCATGCACAGAAAATTATTCTTTGAAGCCTTTGAGTCAACGCAAATGAATCAACGGTCCGCCGTGAGTAGGGAACACGAGAACGACAGCCAGGAAGCCGTGGGGGACTGGCATTGCAATTATAAGTCACCCCAGCCGTTACGTAAGCGTTCTGACGCAACCTCCATAGCCCCCCCCCCCCCCCCACGAATACACGCGTTAAACCTGTCATCATATTAAATAGCATAGCCACAAAGTCGTTGTTTAAAGATTTCAGTTAAAATGTCAGTTATATTTCATGGCCCCAGATTTCGGTGCATGTTTTATCTTTCGAAGAGCTCGGCAGTGCGAGTATGCAAATTCCCAGTTACTTCCCCGATGGACCGTTCGCCCCCGAGGCGAGCGAATGCTCATTCAATTATGTTTTCTGTCATTATTGTTACAGGCGTTTGCGCCAATCGCTTGTGAGATCATTACTCGTTATGATCTGGCCCGGGCGCTGTCCAACGATATAATGTGCACAAATTATAGCAATTTCTGTATAATGATATCGTAATCTCATTTACGTTTTAATGCAGTTTCATTTTGAAAGTCCTCATTCATTGTCGGACGTTCACCTAAATTTTTCACGCCAGAAGATCGGCAAGGTTCACAGGCCCATATTTGGTAATATTGACATTTTTGGTAATCTATTCATTATGGAATGACCGTCAGACAACCACTAATTATCCAATTAGTAGGATGTAGCCTAGTGTACTTCACTGCAGTTGTTCCATACGTTAAGCACGCGACATCTCTTTCCACGAGTGTGAATCGATAAGCAATTTTCAGTCGATTCTCTTGTCTAATATTAATGGCATTCATTAAATCACAGAAGCTTGTTTAAAACAACGTAATCACACTATATTTTGGCTGGTTGGGATATTATTACAGGTATATGGGTGAAAATCCAGAGCTTGATTACACAAGGTAGCGTTGTTCCGAATTAGATCAAACGTGGATCCAATACATCATACAAACACCTTTCTCGATCATATTACTGTCGTCGATGGGTTTTAAGAAGAGGCTTTGCAGTTTTGTCGTCGTGTTATAACCGCAGACTTTTCTGCAGCATTCCAGGGACCGAAACAGCTGAATGTTTATCGACTGTGCGCCGGCGTTGCAAAGCCACGTCCGCCCACGCATTTTCTTCTAATTTCTGCAAAACGTAAGATTTCAACTGAGCATGCGCATTCCGACCCTGCGACAATTCATCACTGTCGAAGTTTTCTTGCTGCACGAATTCGCAGCCTCGTTCGTTAAACGATAATTTAGGATCAAATACGTGATAACACACCGCTCTGTAGATTATTACAGTGGATCTAGTATTGAAGATATTCAAGTATGTCAAATAATATCTTTATTTTTACCGCGAAGTTGACGGCCGCGGCTGAGGAAGGCCACCATGGCTTTGTTTTTGAACCGTCAAGCAGGCTAAATTGTTCTCTCGAGAGAACCTGTGAGCGATGTCACTAAAATTTCGGCTAGCATAGGAAAATAGCGCTTTGGCTGCGCTCTAGTGCGGTTTTTCTTTTTAACATTCGGTGTCGAGACCGGCAAATTTCAAACTGAATAAATCTTCAAAACGTCACAGAAAGGGACCAACGAGAGTCGTGGTATAAAATTGTAAATAATAACCATCAAAAATTATAAACCAATTTGTTAATAAAAACAGTAACGGTGACATGGAAAATATCTTGACAAGACCAGGTGACAACAAAGCTCAAAATTTGACCTTGAAGTTGTAGTCAATGTCACAGACAAAGTAACTCTTTTTCAAATCAGACAGCAGGCACGAATCCCTTGCTAAGTATGGCTCCATTAATGCAAAGCTAACGGAAATCCGTAGGCTATAAGTCTATTGACAACCGACTATTTTTAAATGAATTACCGTTAGAAGCGCGATATATTTGCGAAAACTTATGACCTGCAGACGACATCAAAATGAGGACACTAGTTATTTTCATATGTCATTTAAGAGCCACAACGGGTTCTCTTTCCATTAACACAGTCTGTGCTGTAGACTCCTACCTATATTTCCCCCTGTGCCCTGATTTCAAAACATGTCATGTCTGATGTGGAATTAGCCCTTGTGATGTGAATGAATAATTATCCTCAGACGCTATTCGCTCTTTTGTATTCCCATTCTCCATTGACTCTGGTGACGTGTGCACGGTCGTATATGTGCATGATTGTCTCGGTCTCTCAGTCTGCGGCACTCAGCCCCTTGCAGTGCGTTTTTTTTTTTGTATTTTGTTTCGCAAGCTATGATTTCAAAGTCCAAGGAAGCGATGGAATCAGGACAAATCCTACAGTACAAAACAGCTCTTCCCATATTTGCGCAAACACCTCTTGATAACATTCAATTTAAAGGGAAGCGGTCGTCGGAACTGATCATGTTCCACCTTCTTGTTTACAAACAATATATGTCATGCACTATATATAGATGCAACGCGTCAACATAGCTGCAATATTTAAATTTTATGATGTACATCATGACAAAGATGTTTTAACTTTTTTTTCGACGACGTACTTTGGATACAGTGTTTACATCGGTCGTAAAGGGGTCCCTAGCGACCTTTCAGTTCCGACGACCGCCTCCCTTTAAAGGAACGGCAGTAACGGTGTTTCTTTGTGCGCAGTAACTCACGTACAAGCATGCGCCTCTGAGGAAGTGAAATATTTCTAATTTTAGAACAGAGCCTGCCTCTATCTCGTCTGCTCTGGTGCATGGTGCAGCATTCGACGCGTCGAGTAAACGCTAGCGTCATCTGTTCGCAAGGGGAAATTTTCTACCGGGTCCCCGTGATCAGAAACTCGATTGCTTCTCTTCATAATCACAACTCTCTCTTGATCGAGCCATGGAGTATGCAAAACTTCTTGCTTATGACCAAGTGAAAAAAATCCCCTGTTGAGGCGACAGAGGCTATAGGTTGAGTTTCTGCGGGCGAATGTCTGAATTTCTTTAACCAAGCTGAAATATTTTCCCGGCAACGTTATACTTTTGAAGGCCTGGTCATTACATATCGGAAGGATTGATACGAACACCAAATACTGTTTCTAACAAATACATTCACTGCAAAGCAAAACAACTAGAAAACAGAAGTCAATATGAACATATTTAACTCGATATGATGAAGTGTTTCGCACTGATTTTGCAGCTATTTCGGAAACACATACGAAAAAAAATCGTATTCCCCAAAAAGTAGTAGCGGTGATTTTAAAAAACAATTCTTCTGGTCTCAATGAAGAGTACAATTTTAATTTGCCTCCTGTTCGTGAAACAGACAACGTTTTTTTATCAAATGCACGCACGCAACGTTGCCATAGAAACACCTACTGGCGAGGGTGATGAAAGCATGCGGTGAAATTTTCTTAATTTGCCGGCACGTTCTGTGTAAGTGATGAGGCATAATTAGGGCTCCGCGTGAGCAGGAAGCGTTTTCCCTCGTCGCAAAACCAACATTACATCAGGCACCAACAGGAATAAACCTGAGCTATTAGCTGGTGCTGAGAGTCTGCATCTGATTTAAAAATGAAGCCACCGT
>LD345953.1:193496-214627 GCA_001465055.1 Ptychodera flava
TGTATATACAAAGATACACACAAGCATATGCACATTCATACATACATACATACATACATACATACATACATACATACATACATACATACATACATACATACATACATACATAAATACATACATACATACATGCACACACACAAACGTACGTACATACATACATAAGGTTACCTATACGGTTACCTATACATTGTATTTACCTGTATTGGATGTTCTGACCATCCTCTCAATTTCAAACAGATTATTTGATGTAGGGGGGCAGCGTTCGGAGAGAAAGAAATGGATCCACTGTTTTGAAGACGTTACAGCTATCATATTCTGCGTTGCAATGAGTGCCTACGATCAAGTACTCTACGAAGACGAATCGACAGTAAGTATAGGGTCATATAACGTGACCCTTGGAAAGTTCTGTCGCAAGAAAAGTTGTCAGCATTATCGGTTCACGTCTGATTTTTCAAAATAATAACCAGACAACTGCGATGTACTTGCATATCTGAAGATAAAAGCAGAACTCTCAGATGACTAAATTCTTTAAAAACTGTGCAAGACGTTTGTTTGCTACGGGCATTTATGTTTCCCATCCACATTTTATAGTATCGTGGAATAAAATTACATCAACGCCGATTTATAAACACCATTTTGTCGGCAGTTCCGAGAACGAAGTCCAACGTTCACATCTTGAATCATGTAGCCCACCAGTTTAAACATTGGAGGCTTGTCGTTTTCTTGAAACTGGGTTTTAAGGTCTGACTCGGTATTTGATATTCTACAAGGGCAGGTGTTGCCAGTACAGTTGAGGTCATGGAGCAATCTCGTCCAATTTTGTCAGATAGCGTGAGTAATTAGCGAGATGACTGTGTTATTTACGAAGTTACGGGCCTAGTACCCGTAACTTTTGTGATTTTTTCACCATTTGGTTTTTAATGTCAACTGATAAGCAGAACTCGCCACTGGAGTTTACTTTCTGGTACTGTTCGCTTCTTATAGTCGACGAGATCGAATGGTATGTTTGCATTTAGGGTCAGTGTTATTTTGATTTATAGGAGCGCGCCCGCACTGTAATTTACGATCCCGTAAACTGGAGGATCATAAGTACTGTGTTACAATGTAAGAAACTGGTCAGGTCTCATTTGAACGTCTTGAAACTAAGATACAAGCCTTCCTTTGATAAAAAGAGGGTGTTGAGACAAAAACCCAGTCAATTCGTAGATGGTCTGTATATTTCTTCGAATCAAACTTAACATAGTCACACTGTCTGCCGGCAAACCATGGCACATGGCCATCGCTTGTTCTCTCTTGACGTTCTGATTTCTGCTCCTCAGACCTTACGACATTGCAAAAAATCGAACTGAATAAAATGAAGCCTGAAGGACTATGTAGCCGTACTTTAGTAGACGCAATGCAACATTACGAGCGCCTTCGAGTTTCCCATCATTTTCTACCTATCGATTATGAATCGTGTAGAATCTGTCTGTCCGTTTCCAGGCTCAGCGTACCAGACAGTTTTGGTTAACAAAGCCTGAAAACAAATCATGGTAGATTTTTAGTACCATCGATTCTCCCATTTTGAATTTATTTCGTCTGGTGAAGTCGATAGAGTGATTACAAAATTTGCCGTCCATGTTCCTGTCTCTTTCTAAATTTAGCCAACGCCAGGGGGCGTCAAGTATAATTTCTATCGACAATATGTTTAACCTAATTGAATATTATCTTCTCGCTCTGCTTCTTTTGCTCTCGCGAAATCCTTTGCTCATATAGCATTTTTACGATCACAAAATTGAAGGCACAGCGACACAAGCTGCATTTGGGGTCATCGTGTTCGAGTTCAGCGCCGGGCGGCACAGCGGCCTTCACTGTATCAACCGATTGACTTATCGTAATACGATCTTGAAAGGGATGGTCCGAATAGGGAGATGCGGGGCTTTTTTGGGGGGTGGGGGCACAAAACATCGATTTTAGTACACAGGTGTACCCGGACAGTTTTACAAAGCAAAATCTCCATCAGTTTCCATAAATCGGGAGCCGAGAGTTTACAATTCGGCCTGGACAACTGGTGTCAAAACTCTAAGCTTATATTTTGTACAAAGTGACGGATCAAAATCATGCTCGAGGTAAAAGCAGGGGTCAAAAGTCTATATTTTCGAAAATTTCCTTGGTTTACATGAGGGGGAAAGGGGGTCAAAACAGCTATGCACGTTTGTATACTCATCGGATGGTACTGAGTGCCCAGTAGTTGCTTAAATTTCTAAGATTTGATACATTTTTTCAGAGTAGGTATGAATACTTCACAGCCCAGAATTTCATACACTTCTCAATTTCTAGCCATGTATATACAACCCTTTTCAGAATTAGAGCGCGAAGCCACTGCAGTGAACTGCAATAAAACTGCTCACACTAATTAGTTTCAGCTGTAGCCAGCTGGCAGTGTCGACAACATTGTATGTCCCATGCAGACAGTTTGTCTGGGGAAGTTGAAATAAAAAAGATTTGTACATGGACCAGTGCATGGTAATGTTACATTGTATCTTAATCTTGAACACAGGGTGCCAATCGTAAACTCTCATTTACAACTCGAGCCTCAGACAGAGCTAGTTTTGCCTTTGTACAAGCAGACTTTTTGGTCTTTATCAAGTAGCCTTGTTCAACACCAAAGTGGCCACAGCTACAGCTGAAACTAATTAGTGTAAGCAGTTTTATTGCAGTTCACTGCAGTGGCTTCGCGCTCTAATTCTGAAAAGGGTTGTATTAGTTCATTTATTCAACAGCAGCACTGCTGAAAATGATTGACCATGTCACGCTCCGGTGGATTTGACCACTAGAGCCAAATTTAACCACCACCACTCGCGAGATTTGATGGTTCACGCCTCTGCCGTTTGCTCCCGCTCATCATCTCAGTCATGGGAAATCTTTCTAGTTCATTATGGGTGGTTGTCAGCACAGGCACTCGACACATCAGTATAGCTAGTCTCGTGTGATGTAATCTTTTTTCTGGTTGCACCACACCGGCCTGGCGAAGAGACGTGTCGAGTACCTGTGGTTCTGAACGTTGGTCGTCTGTATTCTTCTCAGACAGTCATTTTGGATATAAAACGGTTCTTATAAAGTAGACTACGATAAACACTGAATTTCTACCACTTCTTGTCCTTTTTTTCTCTTTTACAGAACCGAATGCAAGAAAGTCTGAAATTGTTCGACTCAATATGTAATAACAAATGGTTCACGGATACTTCCATAATCCTATTTCTAAATAAGAAAGATTTATTTGAGGAAAAGATTATGAAGTCGCCACTTACGATATGCTTTCCTGAATATACAGGTAAGAAACTCTACAGCCATGCACTGATGTTCGGATAGCAAAATTAAACAAACACTATAGTTAAGGTAGACTTGGTTCAAGTCGGTGAATTTTTAAAAAAGAAAATCATTTATAATAGTTTCTCTTGTGTCTCTCCTATTTCGTACAAACCTATTCCGAATTTGGCAGCCCTGACCAGGTTTTCCCAGCGATTGAACGCGTTAACTTGAGACTGCGCAGTAGTGAGTTAGTTTCTGCCGGATTATTCCGGGTCAAACTCTCTTGTATAGCGTTCACCCCACTCATCGCGTCCACTCCACTCATGGGTTTCACATGAAAATAAAACACTAATCGTCGTGTTCACTCCACTTAAACATTCAAAAATCACAGACTTGAACCAAGTCTATAGTTAAGGTAGAAAGCGCCCCAGGGACAGATATACACAACAAACTGGAACATTTACAATACCATTCGGTCTACCACTTGTAACAGCACATTTTGAAGCTCACAGAGTAAATGAAATTTTTGCCAGCTTGTTTTTGTGAAAATAGAAAACTTAATTTCCCCATAGAGTTAACACAGGGATGGCGGACATTTTGCATATCAAATTTCCGTAATTAAATGGAGGTTGTCGTCGGAACTCAGTTCAAAGGTTGTCAGGGACACCTTTGACCGATAAAAACACTGAATGTAGGGTACGTTGGCGATTGCTGAAATTTAAAACATGTTTGTTAACGATGAATATCGTAAAATTTAAATGTTGCAGCTATGTTTACGTGATGCGTCTAGATATCATGCATGAAATACACAGTAAACAAGAAAGTCGCACATGCGCAGTTCCGACGACACCCTTCCTTTACTATTGGGTAATTTGTTTCTATAGCAACAAATTTTGCAAGGAGACATACTTTTATCTTGATTTTGAAAGGGAAAGTTTTCTTGCGGAAAGTCTGAGCAAAAGTTTTAGTCTTTCAATTTCAATGTGATTGAGTGCTTCTTTATGGTATTATAAATATGCACGTCTTCCAAGACTAAAACATCAGCGGTCAATAATTCACAAAGTTTGGCATTGAAGGAAAAAAATTACCGAAGTTCATAAGGCCTATATAAAAGGGCCAGTGGCTGTAACTTTTGATATTGTTCACCGTTTGGTTTTGTATGTCAACTGCAAGTTCTTGTTCTTCTTTCTAAAGTATGTTGAAACACCCACCATAATTTAGCTTGTCAACACAACATCTATATGTGTAAAATGCACTTTTATTGTTTACACGCATAGACTCTCCAGCAATGTGAATTCAAGTCCAGACCAGAATCAACTTGCCAACATTAACAATGCAGTCTACATATATTCAGACTGAGATGATAAGCTGAATACTGTGTCTTTCAACATGGTATGGGGAGTAGAACAAGAAATTATAGTTTACATCGCAAATCGTCAAAAAACATCAAAAACTGGCCCATTAAAAGTCAAAATGACTGCTATATCCTGTGTGACTTTCTTTGAAAACTTGTATTTTCGATTTTCACAAAGATAAAATGGTAAAAACTTCACTTTCTCCAAATAAGTAGCTCAGTGGAAATTATTTCTAAAACTAGTGTGTCCAAAAAGTGTCCCCAAGGCTCTTTCTGCCATTGGAAAATTGGGCTTTACAATTATGCTGCATCATTGTAATTTACATAATCTATGTGTATGCACAGGTATAGTCTTTTCCTTTACTTTACTGAGAGAAAATTGGCCAATAATGTCAGTGAGTGCACTTTCACAAGTTGCAACAAATTTACTGGTTGCACTTTTGCACTTGACTGCGAATGAATAATGAATAGGAACGTTTTCAAGTTGAATAGTGTCAACAGTCAAGGTCATCTTGATGAAGGACAAACTGCTTCCTGTTTGTTATTACGAATAATTCAAACTTGCATAATTTTATTCTCATCCATTACATAAAATATGTATCATTGAGAAAATTTGCATTTCATTATATTACCATGCCCTGTCCGTCGCATGTTAATTGGTCGAGCTGAACCTCGTGACTGGCCACAAATACAGAGTAATGGTTTGTTTACATGCCCGTGAATACAAATAATAATGTTAACGTCATAAAATATAGCTAAAACATAAATTTGATTTGTACAAAGATCATAATCAATCCTAAAACAAAATGAAGCATTTTGGGGCCAAAATTAGACACTCTTTTCCAAAAAATCTCCTGATTTGCAAAATTTTTACAATGCATCGCGTATTGCACAAACTTGGGGCCCCATTGTCTTGTTGCATAGGAAACTTTTGTAAATTTTGATGGTTTTCTCAGGTTCGTTGATAATAGAATGGAAATAACAGACTCCACCCTAACCATTATGTTTATTTATGGGCGTAGGTGATGGGAAAGCCAAAATTAACAGGCTTGGCAAGCCTCACCTGTTAATTTTTGGCTTTCCTCTCACCCTTGTCCATAAATAAACATTAATGGTCAGGGCGTCGCCCATTATTTCTATATTATATGTATATAAACTCTAAATTTGCCCAGCTGAAAGATGCAGTACTATGCAACTTTATTCAAATTTTTTCTCTTTTTTTTCCTTCATTCTAAGGACCCAATACTTATCATGAAGCAGCTGCTTACATCCAAGCGCAATTTGAAAGTATGAATAAAAGCACCACCAAGGAGATCTATGGACACATGACATGTGCTACGGATACCAATAACATTCAGTTTGTATTTGACGCGGTCACGGACACCATTATTGCCAACAATCTCAGGGGATGCGGCCTTTATTAAAAAATAAAAACAGACAAGAAGAATTCTCAACATTTGCAAGTCATCTAGGGTGCAAGAATGCCTACCTATTACCAGTAGTCTGTTGGCCCCTATTTTTAGGTAATACCATGACCTGGAGAGTAGACCACAGCTGATTGGCTGAAGGGCAATTCATATCAGCCAATCAGAACTCATTTCCCCCTTTTCTCAGCCATTCAGCCTGGCTCCATATTAGATCTGCATAGGAGTAAAAAACACATAATTCTAAGTACCCCCTCCCCCCGGAATTACAGAAACGCACTGCCAATATAGTATATTTCCCCCCTTGACCCGTATTCTAGGAATCAAGCAACTTACATATTTTCTATGAAAAATAATACATAAAAAACATCAATAATATCTATTTAGCAATGGTGTCTGTTGAACAGTGTTTTTCCTCTGTTCAAGACAGACATTTAAAGAAAGCTCTATAATGTTTAATGTTGAAGAATGCCATTAATGTATCGTATTTTTGTCATATTTGTGAGGGAGATAGTGACAACATAATTTTGCTCTCAGATCTCTAGATTTCTGTACATACTCATGTTGTTTACATATAATAATTAATATATATACAATTCCTTTTTTTCTGAAACAGAATCAAAGTTGCATAATGTGCTTACAAAGTAGATATGATGGGGACCAGGAACTTAAAAAAATAGCTAATAATTAGTAAAAAGTGTCGAAAAAGTGTGTTAATGTTTTATTTTGTCTTTTCTGACCAAATATTCTGTGTCTATTTTGTGGAAGTACAGATGACTTCTTGCACCTAAAAAAAAATGATATTTCTGAGGAGCTTTTATACTTGCCAATGTGCACTGAATCATCCGAAGACAAAATCAGCCAGCCTTTTAATCGTCGTGACCATGGTCCCTCCTTTTTTGGAGGGATTGTATGGTGACTGGGAAAGACACGTAAAAAATTTTACCGACTATGTTGGTCAGGGGCTCTGTCCTTAAAAAGTAGGAGAGTGCAGTTTGAAGCAGTAGAATATGGGAGCTTGCATTAGCTTGTGTCAATGTGACAGTATGCATGCACACGCATGCATGCATGCACCATGTGTACATCAATATGGATCTCAGTTCCTCGGTGGCATAAAATGAAAGACAGCATCGCGAGAGCACTTACCACATGCTCATGCACACATACAGACTTGTATATATATATATACTGACAGCCATATACATGCTATACTAGTAGCTATATACATGCCCACGTGTGCTCACATTGACACAAATACAGCCAGACAAGCGGGAAGATGGACATCTCTGAACAGATGACCTTTTGACCTCGCTACCTGCATATCAAAAATCACTTCAACTAATAGCCCTATGTAATTTACTATTCACAAGGGAAGTAGAGAGGCAACACAATTTGCCAACGCACTGGCAATTTCCATTAGCAAGATTAGGCAAAAAATTCACCTCAAGAACTAGTGACAATTCCCCAAATTGTAGAATTTGTTGCTTGGTCATTGTGAAGCAATACACCACATGTAAAATACATAAAATTCACAATAACAAAAAAAATTGAGAAAATTAAAGATGTTGTTTTGCCTAGTGTACTGTTAATGTGACTGATATTCTTTCCCCTAGTGTTTTGAACATTCAGTTTTTGGTAATCTCAAACAGAGAAAACAAATAAACAAACAAACAAACACACAAAAAAAGGAAAAAAATGTCTTTCATTTCCAATAACAGCTTCCCTTTTCAATGTAAAACCAGTCTTTTTTTCCAGCACTGGTTAATGTATTAAATTATTTAAAAAAAACCACAGTGCTAGACAGCAAGTATACATCTAGTCGGATCAAGTGTTCTGACTGTATGGAAGCAAGCAAACTTAGTTGTAATGGCGGAAATGTTGTGTCTCAGAAAGAGAATATAGTGTTTTTGTACTCACAATTTTTTGTACTTTCAGTTGATAAGACTTGATTGCAAAACTTGTTCAAATCAAAATAAAAAGGACAAAAAAGGACAAAAAAAGAAAAGAAAAGAATTCAAAAAAAATTTTCTTTTTTTGTCAAATACTGGTTCGCTGTTTGTTAGGAGCCGGATTGCAAATATTTTCCTGGACCGGTCATTGCTCACCAAGTTGTGAACTTGTCCATATCGTTGTCTGTTTCCATGTGAATCCATGTCAAGTCTCACACCACTGAACAAAATATTGGCAGGTTTAGATCAAGTCTTTCGGAACAAAGAAAACATAATTATGGAACCATTTTACGATGCTTGACTGCCACAAGCACAGAAGATTACATCTGTTTTTATTTCCAGACCATTTTCAAAAAAAACCCCTTAATTATATTATTTATTATTGTTCCACTGTTACCATGGTGGCTATACCGTTATGTTTTATCAATTGCTTTTTTTCTGTCAGCAGAAACTATTAATTTTTATGAATTTGACATCTCGTCGTGCCATAGCAGACATGTAATACAACACCGCTAATTAATCCTCAACAAGATGGCGACATTTTCTGGCACACACCTTAATGTCAGACTCTTTTTCTTATCAATCACACATTTCTAATCAACCAAACGGCATATTCAGCCGAGCTTGACCCTTTCTTCATCAAATTTGGGTGTAACCCTAGTTTTTATGTGACAGAGTTGGACTCAACATTTGAAAAAACAATGGGGTGAGATATGTAATGTAGTCAAATGAGCAAAGCCAATTATTTATATCTATGATAGATTGTACAGAAAATGAAATATTATATTACAGCCACAACTTTCTAGGCTCTTTTCTTCCCGCCAGATGGCACGTATTTTCTGTGAAAGTTGTCACGCTTTGGTCATATTTTTCATAAAGCTGAACGTTTGGTTTTTTGGTACATTCCCTCCTCTTCCTTAAAAGAGCATTAAAGGGAGCAGTCATTGGAACTCTGCTCAAAGGTTGCCAGGGATCCCCATGACTGACGTAAACACTATATCTAGGGTACGTTGGCAATTGATGAAAGTTAAAGCATGTTTGTCAACAATGAATATCGTAAAATATAAATGTTGCAGCTATGTTGACTTGATGCATCTAGATATCATGCATGAAATACATTGTTTGTAAACAAGAAAATCGCACACATGCAGTTCTGATGACTGCCTTCCTTTAAGAGGCCAGCGTGATTTTCATACAGTGAGCGAAACGTCCCATTACGTCTGAAAAGTTTACGTCGACCTGCTTTTCGCATTGCTTAGTGAAACAGCAGTTTTGAAATAACTGCTGAAAGTTCTGGGATTTTGAAATTGTGCACATACATACAAGAGCCCACAGTGAAAAATGGCACATTTTGATCCAACATCTGCTCCAAATTGAATGAGAGTCCTTTCACAAGTACTCTTGTACCCTTCAGGAGAACAAAAAATTTGGTTTCAGCATGGTCATGGTTACACAATCACATGACATCTTTCTTTGACTTTAAATTTGACTCCAACAGAAACAGAATCAGAAGAAACTGTATATATGTGTAATTTAAATAGTTCTAATTGTTTACAAGGCTTTTGTGTGTTGAAAGTATATACATTAATCTGGTGAGCCAATGAAAGGAGATCTAATACTTTGAGAAACATAAATGATATGCACTCCTTAACATAAGGGCAAAAATACTCAAATATAGATATTTTATGAGCAACATGTGTTCCTGTGAGTGAATAACTTGGCATCTCTATCACTGAAACTTTGGCAGATTAATTCTATTAATCTTATAAAACGGAAGCTACATATCAGATTCAGTGATAGACCAATGGATCAAAATGCTTGTCCTCAGAATAGCAGGCAGTTACGTTTCGTCTGGTCACCTGTTGACCTCAATTTGCATATCAGGTGACCTGGGGAAGTGCAAGCTGATTGGATGCTTCATTTACATTCTCATATTGGGTCATTGGATGATAAATTCTGCTGGGACTGTACGGCATCTTGACTCTCCGTGGCTCACAGCATTCTCAAGAATTGTGCGTAAACGCTTGTGGGTGGAAAAATATTTATTTGTCTAAAAGAATTAATCTTCTGAACAAGCTGTGTTTTTGGAGTTTTTTTGGGAGTGAAATCTTCAGTCTGCAAGTACCTGCCACTGTTGGTTTGAAGGGCAGTCCCTCCGCCATGGAGGGTTGAGGGTTTTGGTTGAATGCACCAGTGTCTGACATTGTAAACAAGTCCAACCATCAAAATACTTTCCTGTAGAGTAAAATGAACAGGCTATCTTACTTGACCACATGATATATGGCATGTTTTGGCAGCTTGAGTTCTGTCCCTATGGTCACGTCTTTCACACCTATTAACGACACCAATTCTGCCAATTTTGCGGTGTTACACTGATACACAGGCACTAGAAATTACTCACAAGTCTCTCTGATTTGTACTTTTACAGATAACCTTTCTGATGACTTTTCAGCTATTGATTTTAACATGCTTAAATTTGAAACAGACGTTGATTCTCTCTTCATAAGATCTGAGAAAATAGTGTTCATGCATTGAAGTTAAAATATCAACATTGCAATTAAAATGGCCACAAAAATCAAGCCATAGTTTTTTGGAAGCAAGAAATAACAAACTGAGTTATTTCATCACCTGTTGAATGGTTAGCATATACATTTCTTTTGCAATGTAAATCGGACAAAAAAATCCATTCTTTCTTAATTGCTACACCAGATGTCACTGGTTGCCGTATAATTACTCTGTACAGCTGGCTGTACAGTCATTTGAAAATTTGACATAATTGCTCTACCTTCTCAATCCAGCATGAATTTTACAGATAGTTCAAAATTGGACATATAATCCACAACCCCAAAAGTCCTCATTACACATAAGGGGAACATGCAAAATTTCATCCAGGAAATCTTTGACGGTACAAATCCGAGTGAATTATTGGCCTTCTCTAGTTCTGTGCGATATAACGCTTTTTTTTGAGAAAAACCGAAAACAAAGAAACGCCTGATCAGCAGGACAATTGGCAAACACTACTGAATTTGATGTCGTCTGCAGAGGCCAACTTGTAATGCATTTTCACTGTAAAATTTCAATTTTGAATACACACCATTTCAATGCTCCACCGACTGGGACAAGTGATTCTGACGAACAGAAATTGTTCAGTCTATGAAGTTTGATTATGAAACATTTCACCAGAAGAAACAAATTTTCACAGCTCTGTCACCAAGCCCACTATATCAGTCTTTACGGCGAAATATTCAATAATTGGTTAATCATATCAGACATGTCACTTGGGGCATTGCTAAATTATAATTACAGTTTTTATTTCATTACCAATACACCTGACAACGTAATTAGCCAAGCTCTATAGAAAAATTGACTACTTGAATATTTTTATGGCTGATTACGATCATTCTTTTCACAGCTCTATAAATTCTAATTAAATTTCAAAATGTCAAGCTGTCAAACCATTGCCCAATATCACCAATTCGGTCAATTTCATGTACTCCCATGATGCTCTTCTCCTTCCAATTTCCCATGATGCTCTTCCCTTTTTGAAGAATATGTACCAGAGTACCACAAGGAGAAAATCTGCTGTATAGTTTTGTGAGAGCTGGGAACAATAGCATTGTTGCAGTCAGTGTTTTTTTCACACATGGTTAAAAATAATTCTCACACCAGCTGGTACAGCATAATTTGTCTTTTGTTGAAAAAAAAAAGAATTATATTGTCATTAAAATTTAGTATGGGACAAATGTCACAGTGGAAGAGATGCAAATATATGTCAAAACTCAACTCTGTAACTTAAGTGATATTTTGTGGTTAGATAGACATTCGCTTTAGTCATTTCTGAATCATGTTTACAACGAGAACAATGTTATCAATGTCAAAGCTCTATGGTGATTACAATAAATGAAATCATTTTCATATACAACTGCCGAATGTATTCAGGTCTGAAAAACATGAACACAAAACTTAATATCGCGCATATTTACACAGTCTGTCTTTATTTTTACTTGCATTGTCATTTTTCCAAACAAAATGGACTGATCCAGCTAGCCATTTTTTGTGATACTGAGCTTATCAGGAAAGTTTATTTGGGCAGTGGGGGGTGACAGTATGCACGACAATGTCACCCTTCCTCCCCATTAGCAATGGAACCTTCCAGTGTTTTGCATGCCGCTACAGTTGCATTTCCATCAGACATGCAGAGCTTCTGTCAAGACCAGATAGCACAAGACTAGCACAATCCTTTTTTCAATAGGTTGGGTGGACGTATAACATAGGCAATTTGGGGTGAAAGGGTTTTAAACTTTGAACCCTGACCCTATGGCGACCCTATGGTGACCTACGGCATCATGTTGGAACTTGCTTCCAAACGGGGTTCAAAGGACCAATCTTTGATATGAAGAAAGGAAATTATGAAGTTATTAGTAAACCTTTTGCAGTTGGTACAGTCAAACCTGTATATAAGCAGATGTCTTCACAAAAGGGCCACTTGTCTTTTTATACATCGGGTACAATTGTATTAAGTAGCCATCTCATTGATGTAGCTGGTGGTCAACCTTGTGGTCACAGTACATCTTGTAATGTGGCCATTAGGTATAGGAAGTCAATCATTACTGCCTTTAACTAGGATGCCATTATAAATTGTATGGTAAAAATAATATATTGGGCAGCTTCTTTTTTCTTCATGGCAAGAAAAGCACGGTCCTTAAGGCTGACTGCTGTTAACAGGTTTGACTGTTGTGCCACACATACTGTGTGCGCACGTAAGAAAGAATATTTGTCAGTGAACTCTGTTTTTAATTGTTGTAATATACTTTCAACAGCAGAACACACTTTTCATTTTAGTCTTCTGACAGGGCAGATTAACTTTCCACATTAAATATGATGATATGCTTCCAACATGGCGGCTTTTGAACTGCTTAGCAAAAGCACAGTGCCCTGTGTGTTGGCTCAGCAGCCTCCCCTTGTATTCTTGATGAAAAAAACCACACCTGTAAATCAATGATTGGTTCAATCAATTCCTCACATCAATGCTCAATTGGGGTGTACCCAATTGCAACCAAATCAAGACAGTTTCTTCCCTAGGGTAGATTTGATATAATTTCATGCAGATAAACTGATATCAGTTTTAATTTATTGAATATACTTCGCACAGGTACACAAAAACCACAAAAGCCTCTTGTATTAGAATTTTAAAAAAAAATCCAATTTTCAATGAGAAATTGTACTTATTATAGCAAATGTAGTGTATGGCAGTGACAAACTTTACCAAAAAAATGTAGATTTATGTTTTATAGTGGGTAGTCTCATTTTTTCTTTGTAAAGTCTTCTCTGGTCGAAGAAGTGGCAAATACAAAAAAAAAAATGAAAACCAAATACGCAAAATAAAAGAGACATATTGATCTGTGCTCGTTACAAGAAAGCATTATTTCTAGCATAGGGTCCTTCAAAGTTGTCATGTATCACAAAATACACTGATTTCTGAAATAAAGTGGCTATCTTTAATGTCTCTCACAATGTGCTGTGTGTCTGTAGCATTTGCTTTCCTGGGACCTCCTGTAGCTCTACTGAAATGCTGTATGTGTGTTCAGATATATTACTTATCCCGCTAAAACACTATTGCTTCCTTCTCATTTTTGAAAGAGCCAGTAGCTGTGACTTCTGATTTTTGTTTGGCTATTTTTGTGTGTTGTTGTTTTCCTCCTCAGAACACATTGAAACACCAACTATGCACAAAAAATAGTGACAAAATCACAAGTTACAGCTACTGTCCTTTGAAAGTAAGTATCCAAATCTCAAAATCCACTTCTCCCGCAAGACTTGTCAGTTCACGGTATACACTTGAGATGTTGGAAGAATGACTTATACGCTGGCCCGGAACTTGATGATACAGTCAAGTCGATCACCAAGAGCATAGATTGACAGTCTACCAAAGTCTAGTCATCAATATTAGCATCAGCGATCTATCCCGACCAATACTCTTATGGATACACCATTAGACCTAGGTAGGGATGGTCATAATGCTGACATGCAATTTTTTTGCACTCCAAAATTTAATAATTTATTTTTTGTGGACTTTACATGGCCTGCATACTTCCTTTCTTTTCCACATTTACACACTTTTGTTTTGGAAAACCATGCGAATATTTTCTTCTAAAAAATCAGCATGCCAGCAAAATATTTCTTTGCGATTTTGCGCGGAAGATTTTTTCTTCATTATTTGATATGACTATCCCCTCCAAGGATCTAACAGTCACTCCCTTAATTTGTTGAAATATTACACACACAGAAAAATCTTTGCCTCAAGAGGATAAGATTCAAAACAGTTTACATATAAAGCAAGAGCACTCTATAATTGCATGAAAATATAGGTTAATTGTGAGTTGCTGATTGAGGGCGCCCTAACCAAACAATGTAGCCAGGAACTGTGCATAAAAACCTTGGTTTTTCACACCACCACATCAATCATCATACAATACAAAGTTAGGGCATGACAGCATAACAAAAGACAGAACAAATAATGCATGGCTTCCAAAAGCCTAGTTAATGCATAGGCGCTCGACTAATTTCAAAATCACTTGTCTATGATTTTAATGTCGAAACATGCATTTTATTAATAAATGTGCAAACAGAAATCACGCGGACGGCTTTTGAGACATAATGTGAGCAGCGCCCATAGTAAGGCTGTGGCGGCTCGGCTGTCATGTACACCTTACACCCCTTACACTATGTGTAAGGGGGTGTAAGTGTGTATGGGTAACAGTAGAGCTGGGCGGCCGGCCACAGTCGTGCACTGGGTGCCGTTCTCTGTATGTCTCAAAAGCAGTCCGCATGATTTCAGTTTGCACATTTATTTAATGAAATGCATGTTTCAACATTAAAATTACAGACAAGTGATTTTAAAATTAGTCGAGCGCCTGTGGTTAATGGTAAAGTATTCTATAAGTACATATAGTATTGTGAAATGAAAATGAACCCAAACCCACCCTGCGACCCTTTCACCCCATACAGACATGTACATGTGATCCCCCAGTAGAAAAAAGAACATCTTAACCCTTTCACCCTTTTCACCACAATGGTTTGGCCCAAACCCATTGTTATCAATGATTATTGTGGACCTGTTCACAGGGAATTGAGGGTGATGACTGAAGATGAGGTCTAGTACTTTAAGCATTACTAATTCAGAATTACTGCTCTCATTCAAATATACTCACATATACAATATATTCCAGAGAAATTTTACAGAGAATTCCTCTCCTATCCACACTTTCCTGAGACTCGGTAGGACTTTATTACCCTGCCACTGGAAACGACAATCTCTATCGGTACCTTATGTATCTTGCCAGTTTGCGTAGGACTCAAACAGTGCAAGTGCAGCATGACTTTCATTAAAATATTAATTAAAATATCAAAATCTTGAGTACAGTAACAGGAATCCTAAAAACTGTTACAATTGTATTGCTGATTGCATTACACTCTGATAAAAAGCAGATCTCCTTGAGAGGACATTTCTAAAAGAACAGTTTTACACGCATCGTTCAATATTTGGACAAAAGAATAAAGTTAAAAAAATGACTCTGTACACGTTACACCCCAAGGTCTACATGTACACATATATTATATTACCAGGGCTTGAAATAAAACACTTGGCTGTTAATTCTTCATTACATGTAGTTTTGGAAAGTAAGTGGGTCCGTATAGACAGACTCTTTCATGTATATCATTGGTAATACAATCTTAAGTGCATGTAAAAGTATGATTCTTGCTACTGGGTACAAATTTATGGAGTATTGCTTTTCACATTTCTGATTGAAAAAAAACCTGATCATTTGAGTAGCATTTTTACCAAGTAGGCTGCCATCCTGGAAAACACTTGAGTACTGGGGGGCCATTGCCATTGGAGTACTGTGGTCTTGTTGTTCAGGGAGCTTCAGAAAAAAGTTCTGATTGTAAAATATTCATCATGTAAACTCAAACTCCAATTAAAAATATTTCGGGGAGGGATAATTTTCTGATGTGGACAGGTCCAATTATTTCGGGACAGCCAACAGGCAATATTTCAAGCCCTGAGTACATGTGCAAGCAGAACTGAGGTAAAAGAAAAGCACATGGTAAAACCAGTTAAGTTCTAAGAGAAAAGAATAAAATGCCACTAAGGCAGTAAATTTAGTAAAAACAAGTGTGTGTCTACTTTGTGAGCAGGCACTGGAGTTGGACAAGAGTGGTTCAAACCCACTGGTCTAAGTTCTGGGACCACGGTCACTGTTTGCTGTCAGCTTGTGGTTTTGCCACGGAAAAGGTTGTTGACCCTGCCTGTAAATAAAGCACATCAGTACATTTGTATACTTTGGCTAGGCCATTGACAGAACCCCAGTAACAGGACTTGGGAACCAAAGCAAAATTCATCTATGTACCACCCTTACCTGAAACTGTGATAATAATATAAATGCATTTGATCCTAAGCATGCATTCTATATGTAATCTTGTACTTTGCAGTTCTTGTTTTTATTTTGCTCTACAAGGCCCAACCCTTCTTATGTTTAGTACAGTAGCATGAGTGTTTTAGCTGGTCGTCTAGCGCAGGGTAGCATGACGTTCTCCAGTCCTCCTCCAAGAAGTGGTGGTTTATCCTTTGCAGTCTGGGCGCACCCTGACTGAGCACTTCATAGAGGCAGGTGATTTTGATGGCATTGGCTGGCAGCAGCGGTCCTGTCCACGGAAGCCGGGCAATGATCAACATTTCCAAATTTGGTAGATTGACACTTCCCAGAAAGAGCCCTTTGCAGAGAGCAATATTCAGACATTTGAGAGACTTGGACATCATGCTGTACTGGGGGTGAACACTGCCCGGCTGGTAAGGTATCCAGATTTCAAGTTTCAGCGACTCCAACAATTCCATGTCACGCAAGAGGCGATTTATTCGGTTCTGCGATATACTTTTGTAGACCCAAATGCGATAGAGCTCAAGGTGTCGAATGTGCTTGAACGACGACAAGAGGTCAATCGAAAGATCTGACCAGTCAAATTCGAAACGGAATGTGTGGACCATTTCAGAACGCATCGTCAGGGCTTTGAGAAGTTTCTGGAATGCTCTCACACGTTCATGCTTCTTTCCTTCGAGAAAATCCTCAGTGGCGTACAGAGAGCTGGGTTTCTCCCTGGTAACAGTCCAGCTGCACTCGACCACGGCCAGCTCCCTGACGTTCGTCATGTTGATTGCATACAGAAGCATTTTCAACCACACCTCCTCATCCTCCTGGAGATCAAACTGAAACTGGAGCTTCTTAAGAATTGCCTTTCTGAAGGCTAGGTGGGCGACGTAGTGGTAGGCCCTTTTCTTGAACAACAGGTAGTCCGACGGGCACCTGTTGACGCACTTGTCGCAGCTGAGTAAAGGTCTCCTGTAACCAGCAGCCCCGCACTGACAGGGACTCAAAAGACTGAAATCAGCGAAGGACCATAGACGTGGTGTGACCATCAGCTCATTCCATGTCTTGCAAACTGACGACAATCTTGCTTTCTCAATGGCATTAAGAAAGGAAAACACACATATCTGGCATTCCTTGGGCAATCTCTCAAATGGAAAACTACTTTGTGCTGCAGTTTCAGTTTCAACGACGCTGCCATATCTTTTAAGAGTCTTTTCCATCTTGCATATTGGACAGGGAGCTTGGTAACAAATGTCCTCAGTTCATTATGGACCAAATCACTGGATATAAATGCAATGAAATATTAATAGAAATGCCATCAAAATAATAAAATGTGTAAGCAAAAGATTGTTGCACTTTTGGAGCTACCTCTTGAATGTATGGTTGGCCAAAACATGGCAGGCTAATGTCAACTCTACCATTGACACTTGGTTCCTCTACTCTATAAAGTACTAACTATGTGAGTCGAAAAGTCACTTGACAATCTTCCCTAAACGTTTTATCACCATGCTGCATCTATTATCTGAAGGGTAAGCAAGGGTAAATTACTAATCTATGGACGCTGTTACCAGATTATCTGCGGATTAACTTTGAAAAAAGTTAACAACGAACGCTTGCTTGAGTGTTCGTTGTTGACTTTGTCAAAGTTAATCCGGCGATAATTTGGTGACAGCGTCCAAAGATTAGTAAATTAACCCTTGCTTGCTTTGGCGCATTAGGCAATCAAACGCATCATATAATAGACGCAACACAGTGACAAAACTTCGCGTAAGATTGTCAATGGACACATACGTGACACGGCGAAGGAGAAAAAGAAATTGTTACAAAACCAGTGCTATCATCACTGGGTACTCAGGAAGCAAACACACAAACAATTGACAACCATACAAACAAGGGTACTCAGGAAACAAACAAACAAATAATTGACAACCATACAAACAAGCATACAAATAAATAATAAATAATAAACACACAGACAGACATAAATAGATAATCTTTCTTTTTGATCGCACATTCATTTTACATGTTGAACTTGAGAGCCCCATTCATGTCCTTCCAAACTGGTATGGATTTTTGCTCATTTGCAGTGAAATGGCCATTTTACGCGCGGTTGGAAAAATTATATCACCGGCCATGTCATGGCGTTGGTGGCCATTGAGTCACATCCCCTTGGGGAAGTATAGGGAGTAGTGGTACTGCCGTCACATGTTGATATGTTGCATGAGCTGTTCAGTCAATCATTTCAATCTTTTTTCAATATGCTGATGTCTCTCACGCTCACATGCACATACATTATATATATATATATATATATATATATATATATATATATATATATATATATATATATATATATATATATATATATATATATACATATATATATATATATATATATAATGCTTATTTATCACTCTCTGCCTCGGCATCGAGCACTGTAATTTCCCACGAGGACATCTGTATATTTCGATGTGTATATATATATATATATATATATATATATATATATATATATATATATATATATATATATATATATATAAAAATATGAGTGTATACATTTTTTTGTTGTTGTATGTTTATTTATCCAACGTTCCATGATATTGTATGTTTGTTTGTTTGTTTATCTATTTATGTCTGTGTTTATTATTTATTATGTATTCGTATGCTTGTTTGTATGTTTGTCAATTGTTTGTTTGTTTCCTGAGTACCCTGTGCTATCATACAAATGCAAGACCAAGACATCAAAGGTTGGCAGTATTCTTTATTCTCGACCACGGGTCATCCGGGTACTTGTGGGTTCTTACGTTATTTTTGCGTCACAGCGCCGTGGAGAAGTTCGGATTTTTCAACCACCAAAGCAATATTCAAAGTTTCAATACACATAAATGACATAACTTTTAGTTCTAATTTTTTCCACACAATTTCTGTATCATTCTCTCTTCAGTATCGTCTGATCTCTCATTCACCTCGCTCGTGTATGCGTTTCACCTACTGACGCACGGTCCCTCCACCGTTTTGTGGAGGACCGTGACTGACGTCACTCCGCGGTCGAGAATTGGCATATGATGGTCAAACGTATTAAAATAAAACAATATAGACCCTCGAGGGTCTATGATTGAAGAAAATAAACTATGGCAAGAAGACCGCTGTGCTGAGCACAGCACACAATTCGAGCACAATTCGAATTCAAAAGGTATTTCGCTGGTGTAAACAAGCTGTGGCAGCTCGTTCGGCGACAGCTGCAAACATTTCAGGGCATCGCGACGACTGAGCGTCATTGTTATACTCGAGGACAATGAATCATACCTACACAACACACGGCATATAATATAGACTTTTTAGAAGTGATAGATGACCAAATGTTAGTTGCTAACACCGATTCATTGGTCTCAAATGGAGGATAGAGGTGATAAGCGACATACAGATGAAACCGTGGGAAACGTATAGAGATAACGCTAATTACCTGCGATTTACCTGTCACAATCGAGGAGCTGATACTGATAGTAGAGTCCACTGTCATGTGTCCTTCAGCCAGTTTCCGGTTTACTTCCTGGTTAGTTAGTTGGTTGATTGTTTCTTTCCTATCATGTCGTAAATGAAAACGGTCATTCGGCAGGTTTCCGCCTGCTATCACAATTCTTTTCAGTTCAGTAAGCAAGTTATGTCACACTTTA
Source organism: Ptychodera flava (assembly GCA_001465055.1). NCBI lineage: Eukaryota > Metazoa > Hemichordata > Enteropneusta > Ptychoderidae > Ptychodera > Ptychodera flava. The sequence goes on from LD345953.1 coordinate 213,621, forward strand.
AAATCGACGAAATGCATTATTGAGACTAATTGTTGTTGAATTTGAATAAAGTCGCAGGTAATTTATATCATACCATTTTACGGCACACATATTGAAAAATGGCAGCAAGATGGAGCGAAGGGATCGTAGCCGAACACAGGGAACTCCAGGTAATTTCAAAGCATATTCTTCGTGTTAATTTTGTCAACTGAATAACTGGTCCTGAGGGAAGATCATGCAATCAGATCGTCATGAAATGATGTAACTTTGCGTTTTGTGCTCTCGTTACGGCTGGCGACTCAGAAACGTGTACTTCGTTCGGTACACTTTCCATTGCCAAATGCACAGTGTCCTTGTAACAACTTGCTGAAAACAAATATTGATTTTCAGGTATACCATTGACAAATCTGAATAGCTTGTCTTGGTTGTATCTAAAATAGTCACATGCGAACTTCAAATAGATTTGTTTATGCCGTCATTCATTTCCGTTTTCGATTTGTAGTGTGCGTTGTTTTGCAAGTCTGCCCTCTAGTGGTCAGCTACGAATAAAGAATTTAATGTCCATTTCTTTATCAAGTTCATGATGTTTAATAAATCTCAAAAACTGTGGGAAGGGTGTTTTTTGGAAGGGACAGATAATTTCTAAACTGATTTGTTATTTCTGTAGGCCAATGCAATGGCAGTGGATTGCACCGGCCAATTTGCCATTCTTGCTGGGTAAGTAAACAAAGTTGATGTATTTCGGTACTGCTATTGAAACAAGTACCTGGTACACTAAACTCATCATATTTTACTTGGAACCTCACTTCCTCTCCCAGAGTTGAAAAAAATGGAACTGCCAAGATCTGACTACAAAATCTTAATTTCATTTGAACTTCCTCAAACAAGATAAACTGCTGAAATAGATAATTTGAACTTAAAACTACTGACAACTAGAAAGTTGGAAGCAAAAATTTTGAACCATCATGTATCATTGAGTGTAACCATGGTCCGCATACATGTGGTTTCCATGGCATGGCTGTGGCATA
>LD345953.1:240673-257795 GCA_001465055.1 Ptychodera flava
ATGAACAGAATTTTTTCCTGTGTGCAGTTTTAAGATGTTCACTTGGTGACAGAAGCAAGCTGCAATGGCATTGTAATGATTGTGTAATCATATTTTGATCTGACTTATGTGGAGATGGCCATGTTAAAGTAGAGTTTGGTAAACCTGTGGCTTAGATGTGCATGTATTGCTTGTATCAAAGTTTACACTCCAGGACAAGCATAGGGCTTCATTCGCTTACCGTGATTTTAAAAATATGTAAATTTGCTTGTTTTGAAAATGACTCATATCAGTGAAAATTGATAATTTTAGTCAAAAAGGTTTTAGGTGGATCAGTGGAAATCAAACAAGATACCTGGCTTCAAACCACGGCTCCCTGACAACACGCTAAACCATGATACAGCCGTCCCACAGCAAATAGCACTGTATCTCAGCAATTATCACTGTGTACATGTCGCTCGGAGTGGTTACCAAGGGAGTGTCATTCTGTCAGTGTGTGCCTGTTTGTAGTGTTGTCGTTGTTGTAGGAAACAACAGAGTCAGTCCCCGTCATAAAATTCAGACTATGGACCTGTGAAACATTCAGTCACGTGTCTTTGAAACTCTTCATTTACAACCCAAAGAACGTTTCTGAATGGAAGACGTTGTGGCTCATTTTCTTGCGGTTCAAAATTCACAACCCCTCTAAAAGGTGAACAAAAGTAGTTAACCACCAGCAGTTTATTGACTGTAGTCATTTGCAGTCTTTTTTGATCTGCTTTTAGCAAAGGCCTGTTTCTATAGCGATGACATGTAAGTTTTTATGACCTTTGAACTCAAACAGGTCCATAAAAATTTTTTGTGTGTTCCCTGTAATAAATCACTTCTATGGATGTATTTTCGTAAAAGTACAGATGAGAAGAGCATTTTATCAGCCGATAAAAAAACCTAGCAAAGTGTCTTTTTCAGTAAAATTTATTTGTATTTGTCACTGTATTCTGATGGCAGTTTGCATTTACCGTGGAAGATATTTATACTATTTAAACTATTTCTGTGCTGTATGTAAAATCAATTAGTTTCCAGACATTTGAGTGAAAAGGAGAGAGGATTTTATTCTTGCATAAGTGGAAAAAATATGCAGTTAATTAAGATATGTTGATATCCTGAATCAGTGGAATGGCGTCTATGACCTAATTTGATGTTATAAATATTACCAACGAGACATGACCTGTAAAAGGGCTTGTTTCAAGAAGTAATACACCATACTATCACAGAAAAATTAAATCCCAAAATCTTGACCTGTATCTTGATTGTCCATTAGTCCACATAACTTTTAATGTGTTTTCTTGTATTTTTTGGTCTGTTTGTAAAATAGAGTTTGTTATCTACTCACAAAATCTTTGTTGAATTGCCCAGTGTTCAACTTCTGAACATGGCTCTGTATGTGTGGAGTGTCAGACATTGATGTTGACAACTGAATTGTAGTTCAGGACTAGAATTCATCCGTCAAAATAACATTTTTTGTTGTTCAAGATGCATTTTGTAGCAGGGCTAATACCTTATATTTTCAACATATCCATTTTTTGAGAAGAATAAGAAAGTGTATGCAAATTTGTTTTTTAAGGAATGAAAATATTAAAAAAAAATTTCATAAAAAGTTTCATCTTTTGTGAATTTGCGCCCGCCCCGCAGCAGTACATGTATGCACAGTAATTTTTTCGATCATGCTTCAAATACTACGTGTCAATGTGTTCTTTCATTGTGACTAGTGATGAACTTTGACCAGCATGATGTTCACAAAGTATAAATTAGAGAAATTTGGAAATTCACAAAAATTAGATGCAACTGTGTTTTTGTAAAATGTTTGACACGTATCGTGAAATGACTGTAACACTGGAATATTGTCAGTTATTAGCTTATTGAGAAAAAAAGAATTTGCTCATAAAACTCCAATACAAATTCCATCTTTTCTGCACCTGGTCACGTTTATCGCAATATTCTTGCCTGTACACGGTGAAGACTCCTTGACAGGAAACTCATTTGCAAGAGAGTGTCAGTGGGTGTTAGAAGCGAAAACGTATCACCATGGAGACTAATTGCTCCGCAGCGTCTCATTGATACATGAATTATTTATTAGAAGATGGATCAAAACCTGAAAACTATTGAATCTTTAGCAATACAAGGTATTGATTTCCTAAAACTCTCTTTGTAAGAAAAATCAAATTTCTGGTAGGATAGATGTAGGATCGTAACGTGATACTTTTCATAATGGACTTGACAAGTGAAATCAATGTTAGGACTGGACTCACGTTATGTAGATTAAATGCTTCTGTAATGATTTTATGGACATTGGAGAAAATAAACGACATTAACTGCATGGCTTCATTTTCTTTAGATCAATACATCATATGATGACAGGGAATATTCCATTCAAGTTCAGGGGTGTCCAATATGTCATGTGTCTCATAACCCTCCTATCCACATTTCCTATTTTATAAGTACCACCCATTAAAAAAAGGTAGGGTCTAAATTGTCAGAGTAAAGGTTCAATCAGAGAGAAACAAGATGTAGTTACAACAGTCAATAGAAATCCAGATAGTAATGCTGCACAATCTTACAATCTATTTGTTTTGTTCCAACAAAATTTCCCTAAGAACTTCATGTATCTATGTTTCGTGAATGGTGTGCTGTATACACCCATTTCCATGGCAACATATGACCTCTGAACTCAAGCCTCCATAATTCAAGGTTGAATGAGCGCAATCAAATTCTCATTCAAAGGGTGTAATTTCGTTAAACGATTTTTGATTTATCGTATTCATGAGCAGTCGTCCATGTTCAGATGAACATGTTCACCAAATAAATTGTACTCAGCGTTTTATTTGTCCTGTCATGTTGAGTTGATGCAGGAAGTTCAGTTTTGCTAATAATACAGTTGATGTAGTAAATTTTAGTGTGTTTCCCCATAAGTAGGACATTTCATGAAACATAATGAATTGACAGGAAATACGCATAATGCCCACGTTTTAAACGTGTTATTTTATTCAAATCTAACTGATCATTGTATGTTTTGCACAGCTGATGTGAAATTATAAAAGAATTAAAAATGAGATGATTCCCAAATCTTACATTTTGTTCCTTTTATGTTGATTTTCCAAAACAGGGATTCTCGCAAGCCTTCATCATCTCTCTCAGCAGTAGGTGAGTAATCAGATCAGAGATCTTATTCTTGATTTCTTGTATTTTTTCACCCTTGCTCCACCAGACTATGGTATGCCCCCATTGTTTTGAATAGGTTGGATGGACCTATGAACTATGTACAGGGGTGAAAGGGTTCAGGATTTCTTGGCAGTAATCCTCTTTACAATAGGTTTGTGCTGTCACTGATTACAGAGTCAACAGATGCTATCTTGGTGTACTTTAAGTTTCTAGAAACAGTTTGTACCTGTTTTCCATTTTGTTTTGGGTTTATCCAAGCAACCAAGAAAACTTCTTAGGGTCGCGACCTCTCAGTTTGGTTTCTCAAGACTGTCTTCTCCCCGTGAATACAAATGTGAAGATTTGTACATAGTGTTAGCTCCATTGTAGAGCATATACTGTTTGTGTTGACTCTGCAGTTGTTGAAAGACTTGTCTATTGTCACCTCCGCTATATCTCAGACTATTGTTGTAGGCGCCCAGGTTGACAATAATACAATATGCACAGCAGACCTGTCATCAAAATTTATCATATCAAAATTTTTCCATTTCCAAAATAAGTCCTGTGCAGGAAATTTTTATTTCATTTTAAAATTGCAACTGTTTTCAAATTTCTAAATTTTTGAGAGGACTCGCATACTTCGTCGCCATGACGATTGGGAAGATTCACACACAATGTGAACACACACATTCCTGGTAACTGTGAACAACTATGGCTAATGTCTTTGTCCTGGATTAAAAGAGAGCACTCCTCTATAAACACTGAGACACTTCTTTGTGTTCTCTGTGTGGCTTTTTTGTGTGCTGTAGGCATTGGAAAAAGGGAAAATAAAAGATTTGGGAGCAGCAAATAGAGACACTTTGGCAGTCTGCCCGCGTTGCAACAAACCAACTCTGTAGACACAGTTGTGTTAATTCAAACCAGGGGACTGTATTAGCACAGTCATATGAGATTCTACACTAACAAGTATTTTTTCTGTGCATTCTATAAAATCTTATCAAAGACTTTGCGGTCTCTCGTGCGCTTGCCGACATTCAATTATGGTAATGGAGGAGACTGTCTAAGTTCAGAGCTTGAAAAAATATTAAGAGTCAGGCTTAACTCAAAGTGAAAATAAAACAGAAGGGATCTATCTGTTCCGTGCACAATGGTGTTTGGTTCCTCTATGATGTTTATATTTGCCCTGCCTTTGCGCAGCTTTTTATATTTCCCCCCACAAGTGTATTTAGCTTTTACCAGAGTGGTGGCCAAATATTTACACAACTACAGAGTATACTCCCCCCCTTTCTCACATTGTTAGTGACTAGCAATAGGGCGGTGATAAGGAGAAAGAAAATTGGATTATCAATTCATTCTGATGATCTGTTCTTCTTTATTTATTTTTTAATCGGCCATCAGCTGGCGCAGCCCAGGTCAAATGGAATAAAGTGGATAGCAACTACCTAGCAACGGCACACGATGGCGACATCAGAATATGGGACATGAGGGTGAGTTGTGATGTAGCTGTACTAAGAACCAAGAATTTTGAAAATGTTGTACAGCAAATTTCAGTGTAACTTTGATGAGAAAAAATAAATAAATAAATGAAATGAATAAATATATAAATAAATAAGTAAATAAATTATAAATATTGCCTGCAGATAACACAGAGAAAAATTACACAATGCTAGTATATCCAAAATTGTTCTTCAAAATTTAAGAAGAAAATTTTACAGCTAAATATTTATAATCTGAAAATCTGCCTGCTTGTTGCAGGTGGAGAGATGCAATTTAAATATCATAGGGAATTCCTTTGTTGTCATTTCTTCAAAAATCTGCTGCTATAGTATTTGAAATAACGTACCCATACTAGAAGACTCTGTGTAAACTGTAGTGATTACTGTGTATCATAGATGAGGTACATTTATGGATCACGTTGTCAAATCTAGGCAGAAATTTGCCCTGTTCGAAATAGACCTCTGATGCCGAGTTACAGATATGAAAATTATAGTACATCATTGAAACTGATACAACGGAGTTAACTCTCGGATAAAAATGTTAAAAATTAGAGGATGCACAGCTGAAAACGTACATCTGCACTGTAGACACGAATACATACTCATTAGAATTTCTTCCTCTTTTACAAGGATGATGTTCAAATTCTGATAAAAATTGATAATATCTAGGCTATTGTGATCAACACTTTGCATATTGTCACATATGAGTCAGCGACAGGTAATCCCTCTGGACATGTGCAGTTGGTTGTCATGGCCACAAAGAATGCAACAACCAGAGTGTTTGTGCTCTGGATTCTCTTCAAGCAAATTGTCTTCATTATTATGTATTTTGCATATCAATGGAGGTCCTAGATGCTTTGATGAGACAATAGAGTCTGTAATTACATACAGCGTGTAATTAAAATGATGGTTTTGTTAATGACAGTTAATGAGGCAGGTTATTGAACCCTATCCATCATTTGATATTGTTATCCCTTTTCATTTCGTAAATTGCCCTTATTTTCAAGGGACAGTCACTCAAATTACCTTTAATAATTTTTCCCATATTTGTCTATATTTCCATCGAAGCTAGTGTACCTTATGAGTTACTCAGTGTATGAATGTTGGGAAATGGTTATAAGCATACATGTATCGCTATCAAAGAACTTTGGTCAAAAATTTGAAAAAAAACCATTACATTCCACAGACTGTTGTTGACCGGCAAAATACTGGGTGTTCCGTGTATGTGCATAGAAAAACAAGAAATTGCAGTTCAAAACACACAATAAAAAATAAGAAATAAAAAACAGTGTTTGGAATTTAAAATCTCATGATTAATAAAATTATAATGTTTCTTGTATAGTATGAAATGCTGATTTATTATTTATGAATCATTGAAAACTGAATTCTCCCTTCATCTTTACTCCTCAAGGGTTTCATTTAGGTGAGAAATGAAACATACTTTTTTCAAAGCATCTTGGTTGTGTTTCATTCCCTTTTCTCTGCAGAAAGGCACAAGTCCAGTGCAGTACATTGCCGCCCATCTCTCCAAGATCCATGGATTAGACTGGGATGCGAAACAGGAATTTTGTCTTGCCACTTCCAGTCAGGATTGCACAGTCAAGGTAGGCATTCAATTCATCATTTCACAGTGTTTTTGCTTAGGTTTGCAAAGATTGTAACATATGTGTTTTTCTCTAAATATAACCCAGGTAATATGAGTGGGGCTTTCCAGTAAAAATTTACTTGGGTATACAGAGCTTAGCAAAAAGCACTGTTTCATATCATAGAAACAGTTTTCAAACACACACCCCTACCCCCTCTACTCTTCAGAATTCTATTTTACAGGGACTAGCTGTAACTTTTTGGTGATATTTTCATCATTTTCATTCCAGAAAACAAGAACATTTTCTCATTGTTCTTCCAAGCATGTGTTGAAATATGAAGTCTTATCCTTACAAATGTACGGGTTATCCTTTGTCATTTGTATCAGACTCAATTTTTGGCCAGTCCAGTATGTTAAACCCTCTCTGCAAAACCATGTTTGGGTGCAGTTTTTGATTACAAGTGCGTGTCTCACTTGCTTGTCAACCCTTATTTAGGCCGTCAATTCAGAGAAAAAAAGAGACAAAGAGAGAGATAAATATATGCAAGGCTTTAATAAATGTGACAACCAGGTGTTATCCTTCACTGTGGTGTGTTGAAAACTGTTTACAAATGCCTGTCTGAAATTACCACCATTGTGTTTGAACACTGAAGTGATATCAGCCAAAACTAAGCTGAAACAAAATTAATCAGTATCTGCTCTCCCTTCAAAACATGTTTCATTAAAAATAGTTAAAATTATTTCAAAAAATTTTTTTTAACATTTATTCACTGTTTTCAAAATTTTTCCAATTACCTCAGTCTTAAAAAAAACTCTCACTGGCAAGACTGGTATGGCAGAGGCATCAGGTTAAAATTCTTAAATGTTTTAGAGAAAGAAAACGTTCAGTGGGGCATAAGAAACGATGTGAAAAATCTTCAGTGGATGACCTCAGGTCTAGAATTGGGTCAATTGTGTTATGCATTCTGTATATTATATCGTACATTCTCAAGACGCTGGTGTCTGTCGGCCATGGTGATTTCAAATCTTTCCTCGCAAATTCTTACAGTCTGTGTACAGGTATTTACGCACCTTCCTGTGATCTCTATTGGACTGTGAAACAAGTTATTTTTCACTTTGAAGTATTCATGGTTAGTGTGTTTGTCGGTGTTTTAAAATACACCGCACAGACTGCTAATTTAAAACTCATACAAAAAATCTGTTTTTAAGTGAAATTACTTCATAAACAATGTCTAAGCTAAAATGCTAAATTAGACCAGCAAGGAAAACAAGTTCTGTCTTTAAACTCATATCTGTTTTCAGTAAATAAATATTTGTAGCAGTAGACAGCGCCCTCACAATGTATTTGCTTTTAATTTGGCTACCAATATGTTGGTCTGAACCATCAACAGTTTTAGACAAAAATGGTAAGAATTACCAGTGCTTTAATGAAGTGGTTTTTCACTTTCCTATTATTTTTATTCTTTTTCTCATCGGACAAGAGGTTGGTCACACCGTACCACAGTGACGTTTGCAGAATAAAATGTACCAGCATTACAGCAGTCAGAATTGCTGCATCTAACTCCTTGCGCTGTCAAACTTGAATACATCATGGTTCTTGGCTTTAAATAGAGGTGTTTTATAGGGATAAAGTCAAAGTTTACTAAGAAAAACAAACAATGACTGACATTACAATTGTCTACCATGGAGTTGCATCGTGGAGTTGCATCTAGAAATAGTATTGCATGCATGTATTTAGGGTGTCCAGCATCTTACTACAAACTGCTTGCAATAAATCAAGTGATCTTTGCTTTGAAGATCTAGTAATATCAATCCTCGATTAATAGGGAATTACATTATCTGATTGCGAGAAAGTTCCATGAAACCTTTTGCATGTAGGTCAAAGAATACCATTTTGAACAGGGGAGGTTGGACCTAATTTGTGATTAGGAAGAATTAGAACCTGCCTGAAGTTGGCAGTGCTCAGCTATTTTGCATCACATGTGAGATTTGAACTTGGAAGTGACTCTAGTTATCTCCATCTCCACAGTCACCATCTTGCTTGCACAGCAAACTGGGATACATTGTGCCTGTGTGTACACTACTGGTGTCCCAATGAGAACATCTACCGGTATATGGTTAAAATTAGCTCCGGGACCAGGGCAGTGCATTGTCCTGGCTGACTTGCCACCATGGGGTGTTTTCAACATGACAATAAAATGATCCCCTTTTAAAAGTTACGATCCAAATCAGGGACAATGTTAACACACACAAACACTACACACACTGTTGTTCAGAAACAATGCACATTTTTGTTGTCCTTTTCTGAACACCAGCCCTGTGCCAATGCAGCGTTAAAATGTCAATGGCTTTGTCGTTTTCTTGCTTCATTTAGTTCTGGGACGTGACCTCACCGAGGCATGCACAGTCTATGCTGGCGTCAGGTTCACCAGTTTGGAGAGCTCGTTACACGGTAAGTGTCTCCTTTATCTCTGTCAAGTTGCCTTGAAAGAGAGCTTGGTGACCAGGTCATTTAGGGTCATTGCCTGTCACCATGGCTTCCATTATCAAATGGTAGGAGAATGCTTGTATGGCCCTCCGGCCAGCCAATGAAAAGTGAAAACATTGCAAGATAATTGTAGCTGTGTTTGTAACACTTTAGTTCCTCTTTCCTGCCAATAAAGTAATTTATCATGATACTTGATTTACAATAGAAAGTTGTTATTATTTTCCATGAGTGCTATTATATATATATATATATATATATATATATATATATATATATATATATATATATATATATATACATATATATATATATAGTATGATATGAGTTGTAAATGTAGCATTATAGCAGCCAAAAACTTGCTTTACAAAGAGGAAGTTGAACAATAAAAATGAAGACAGATTTCAAACACACCATTGTCCAGGTACAGAGACCCATAATGCCTTGCATTACATTCACATACTTATACTAGTACCAGAAGAGTGAAATCAACAAAAGCATTTTGTTTTTTGCTTTGTTTTGTTTTGCCCAGCCCTTTGGCAACGGGCTGGTGACGGTAGTGGTTCCCCAGCTGAGAAGAGGCGAGAACAACCTACTGTTATGGGATACCACCAACCTTGGCTCTCCGGTGCACACTTTTGTCGGCCATTCAGATGTGGTCTTAGAGTTCCAGTGGAGAAAACCCCATGAAGGTAAGTGATCTGGAAATTCACAAACTGGGAGAGACAATCTCCCTTGATGAAGAAAAATAACTGAAGGTTGATTTAATCCTTGTAAAGATTAGGTATATTAGAACAATTGCCTTAGAAGTAAAGGAAAATTCATTTTAAGTACCTGTGAGCTAGCCAACCCTTTAATTATTTCAGCGTTTTTGGTTCTACTTTACAGTAGAACCATGCGAATAGCCAATATTTGGTGTCATTTGGGTTTTTTTGTCATGAGGTCATGGGATGAAGAAGTGAGGGTAGTTTACACCCACTGATCAAACATGGCTGCATAAGATGTGCTGTTTCAGTGATTACAGTAATACATACCGGTACTCCAGCCTTTCAGCATTCTTCACAGTACTTTTAGAAGTTTTAATTGCTCTTGTTTGTGCTGCCCTCTCTCTCTCCCTCCCTCCCCAGATAGCACAGATCATCAGTTAGTCACCTGGTCCAGAGATCACACTCTAAGGCTGTGGAAAATTGATCCACATTTACAGAAGGTGAGAATTTATGCGTTTTCTGTCAGTTCTGCGTCAGCTTTTGCAAATGATGATGATGAAGTTGACAATGGTGTCAGCATCGAAATGAAATGGAAAAGAACGCTTAAAATCAAGTAAACATTGCACTGATATCTGAAAATTAGGACCGTGTTTTGACCATTAAATTTGTCAACAAGGAAATGCAAATTTCTCTTTCACGTGAGTTCTTTGTCACTGTCAACATTGATCAGAGTCTTGGGAAATCTTTGTCAAGTACATTTGAAATTAAAATCTCTTCTTAAAGAAAAAAAATATCAATATATTTGGTATTCGGATATGTTAATTCACATTTTGAAATCAGACATATCAATAGTTTTAGATTTCACATCTACTACACCTTTACTCCACATTTAAACCTTTTGCCATTCCAAAATCTAGTTGGGAAAAAAGGTTAATGGACAGTCCATCTATGATAGTTAACCTGCATGTGCTGAGTTATAGTTCTATCAGAGACTGCAAGCACTTTCTCCTGTCCTAGTATGTGAGTCTCAGGGTTCAAAAACAACTGCACAGGATTAGATTGTAGCTTATGAGTGTATGTATTTAGGTAGCGTTGTGTAAAATGTTAATTTATATTCTGATTTTTGCAGTTATGCGGTGCTGATCATGTTGAGGGTTTGATCGATGAGGATTTCATGTTAGGCGAGTCAACTGAGACCAACGAAATCAACGGCTCCACGTCGGGTGAGAAAGAGGCCACCAGCGGGAACGGACAGATCAACGACGTGACGACAGATGCCGCGCTGACGAGACGAGTCGCGGAACAGTCCATGAGCGACAGCATTGTTACCATGACGCAGGGTCAACCACAGACGCTGCAGCAAGAGTTCTCTCTGGTCAATGTTTCTAACATTCCAAATGTTACTTTGGAAGAGGTAGGGGTCGAAGTTCAAAGGCTTTCATTTTCAAATTGAGTAGTCCTGTCAGACTTTTGTCCATCACAAAGCTTATCAAACCAAGTTACATTTGTCAGTAGATATCAATGAAAAGAGACAGAATACTCATTGATCCTATTCAATGAAGGGGTCGACTCTCTGGATTTCTTTGTAATATTTGTTGTTGGATTCAAAGGAAAGATACAAATCTTCTATCATAGAGGGCGCTCTCTATAAGAACAGTGCTTCATGATGCTTGGTGTATCCACCCATGATAATTTTCCTGGTATTTACAATTTCCTTTGTAAATGATAGACAGTCCCAAAATGGTCGCAGTTAATGAATTTTATGCCGCTGACTTTTTCATCCAGACGACATCAGTCTGTCCTCAGTGTCATATTCTAGGACAGATGTCAAGAAAATCGATTGACATAGACATATGTGATGTTTTTGCCTAACATCTACCAACTGTGACATACACCATGAAAACATGTGAATTTCAATTTCTTACACTTTCTATCCCGTCACACAGATGGATGCCCTCAACCGTAGCTGTATGATATCCGCTGTCAGTGGCAATTTCATGGTCAAGTTGATCACCACGTTTCCCACCAACTATCCGAACAACGCCGCCCCGACCTTCCAGTTCATCAAGCCCACAAGTCTTGACTCCAAGGCCAAGGGCAAACTCCAGAAAGTGAGTAATGACCCTGGTCCACCAGAGCAGCTCAGAGAAATATGCGTCTCTCATGAAACAAAAATATTTTTGTCAGTAAACTGTGAAAGTGCTCATGTCAGAACCTAATGTAAATATTTCTGCTCATGTAGAGAACTGAAATTTTGCACCAGGAATCTTACAATTCACAACTAATGTATAATATTGCCTTCATGTTTTACTTGCAAAAGATAATGCAGAGCAATGTCAAAAGATGGTACTGTTTTAATATCACCAACTTGCAAAATAAAAGTGTGTTCAAAGTTATGACAGAGGTTTCAAAATAATGTGTTGAAGAATGTGATGAAATTTGTTATAACCAATGCAATTTGTTAGTAGCAATACTCGGACTAAAATACTGAAAATCACATATCAAGGGTTCCAACCACAAGCTGGAACAATAAACACAATGTGTTTACCAGAGAAAATTTGTGTGAATTTCTGTCGGAAGGAACAAATGTGATGTACACATCAAATATACAACTGCAGTGATCCATGTCAGTTCTTAGACTAGGCCTTCATTTGTTGTTTCAGACTCTCCAAGAAACATCACAGCAGCATGTTAGAAGAAACAGAACCTGCTTGGAACCTTGCATCAGACAGCTGGTCAGTGCCCTGGAGTCTCTTCAGGTCAGTGGTTCTGTCCTACATCCCTCAGTCTGTAAGCACTTTGCACACACACGGTAATTTCCAGCACTGTGTTGGTTTGTAGCTGTGACGATATCATTGCCTGTAAGTCTTTCGTCTGCAGCTTTCCATGCAGAAACCAGTTTCATTCTGGAAGCTGAATCAGTTTCTCTTTGACCTCATTATGGGAATACTTTACTTGAAACATAAAGGTTTGAACTTTGGCTCAAACTTTCCTCAAGGAAACTAGATGCAGTCTTTGTCATAAGGAGAGAATCAGGGTTATCATGCAAAGTTTAGGAATGGACAAACAAATTATCTTAACTGTACCAGTATTTGAAATTCAAAAGAGCAATTATACCCTGTCTTAGCCCTATGTTGAAATATTTAATTTTCCGTTATGACAAAAACAAGGCAATGAAAATTCCTAAGTATGTCCAGACAAGCAGCAGCCCAGCAAAGTATTGTAAAAACTTGAATGTCAAGAAATTCTCCTCGATGTGCGTCGTACCTTTATTTTGGCATAATTCCCATTTTCCATCTAATCTAAGTCAGACCCTCACCATATAATCTGGATTATATGCGCCCTTGTCGTTCACAGTCTGATGAAAACATCCAGGACAGTTCCCAGACGCCGTACAACCTACAGACTGTGACGCAGACATTACCCATGATTCCCACCATCACCTATGGTAGCTACCAAGACAATCACATACCCTTCCCAAGAACCTCTGGTGCCAGATTCTGTAGTGTCGGTGAGTCAGCAGACTTTTGCATATATATGTGAAAATGAAGAGAGTTACAAAAATGAAATACCGTATACAAAATGTGGAACGGTTCTGAAGAAGCTGTGATGACCGTCAACATTTTCACATTAATTGAAATATATGATGGGAAACCTATGGGCAAGGATGCATGTTAATAATCATATTTTACAGACAATTTGACAACCAAATACTTTCACCCCTTGTTAGCCTATTGAAATAGGTCATGTTTTGTACAGTTACAGCTATGTAATTACCTCCAAAGTTACCAACAGTGTAATATTAAAAACACTATCATCAAGAACAAAGTTAAGCCACAATGTAGGATGGTTTTCCCTGAATAAGTGGCATTGCCAAAATGAACATGAGCACCGACAGCAATAAATTTGCTTCATTTCCACTTTTGTCATAGAGGGCGCTCCATAGAGCTGATGCTCATATTCTCTGGGAACGAACCATATGGCTATCTGATGGTCGAAAGTAAAAGTGGCCAATGTTCTGCGTTTGGTCTGATGAGGAAAATTCAGCATTAAACCCTTTTTTGATATTGGCAATTTTGTGTTACCATCTTTTGAAATAAATGTGTATGTGGCTATGACTTACAATGTGGGCTTTTTTTTCAGGAAAACTTGTTTATTTCACAAGGCCAACCTATGTCAAGCGGAGTGGCACCCCAGAAGGCACACCAAGGTAAAGTTTGTATATGTGTTACATCACAGAAGATGCCATCTTTGGCAGAGTAACTATTGTGAGAATTGAAGCAAACATCAATCGCATCTTTCAACTGCACATAGTTATGTATTACTGGGTAACTGAAGTTCATAGGTGTATATTAAAAACTGGTATCTCTGATAAGAATCTTACCATCATTGTATACCCCAAAGCAACCAAACTTCACAGCAACACAGCACTCTGTGTATGGTTGTTTTAACTCAAAAATGATCGTAAGTTCGGCTATCATTGATTTAGAGGTTTGAAAAGATTGAAAGATATTGTGCAAATAAAATAAAGAAAATTATGGAGACTGCCCCTAATTTGTACTAGTATAGTGAGCTCACTATCTCACCGTTTCTTCAGGTCACTGGCAGCGCTAGGGGTGTTCAGAAACACCATCATGATGCCCAAGAAACAAATTGCCATCCCGATATCAAGCCGACAGCAGTCCCAAACATCGCAGTTCCTGGGAAGTCCAAAACGAGAGGCGGATGTCTCCATCAGCACCTACTACAAGGAGAGAGAGAGTCATTCTAGGGTAAGTGTCCTACCACGACCCATGCACCACCAGACTATGGTACAATCCAGTTGTTTTGGATTGATGGGCTGGATCAGTATACTTGAAGACAGGGATGACAGGGTCATACATGCAACCTCTGTTTTGGTTCAACCAAGTTTATTTTCAGTGGAGGGGATAATTGTTTTAGATTTGACCAGTGTACATTGAGCCTATCAGTGAAATGATGGTAATAAAGTAATTGATTATTAGGAAGGTAAAAAAACTCCACAAATGGATGAGAATGAAGAAGAGTGGGCAGACATTGAACAATTTTACAAGTCAGCATAATTCTAGGGGGTCAAGCTGCTTCAAAAAGCCATGGAAGGCCCCCTAAGAAACCCCTGCTGTTTTCATAATGAATACAGGGCCCTGCATTCTCCAGGTACAGACGCAAGTGTGTGACTGGTAAGATACAAGTTTTCCTGACAAAATGGCCATTATATTTGTTTTAATGGCAAGTGCAAATCTGCTGTATACATATCCAAATCAGTAGCTGACTTATGAAATGTTCATTATGGGAATATGTTGCTTTTCCTATTCTTCCAAATTGTGAGTTGAAAATTACTTGAGATACAAAGAACATGTCCTTTATTTATTGTTTTTCTTTTTCATGTAGAAAATACGAGTGAGAGGAGCTCCAAAGCAACGCAACAAAGAAAACGTTCCAGCTGAACATAGCAAGCCAGGGACGGTGTACATCTATGATATTGAAAGGATTCTGCCAATACACAAGACGCTGGCACAGAACTATGTGTAAGTCACTGCCAATGCAATGCTTCATCTTTCTTATACTAATCTTGAAAAACTGCTGTTTTTTGAAGGGGTAGAACAAATTTTTACCAGTGTTTAGGTTATTCTGCAAAAATAATCATGGCAGTAATTTTGTTTCCTTTTCTTCCCATTTAACAGTCTAGATCTGACAGATATACCCAGCATGTGTAGCAAGAATGCCAGCGTGGCGGCCAATGTTGGCAGGAAAGATCTGGTTCAGGTCTGGTCCCTGGCTGCCTTGGCAACCAACAAAGCTCTGCTACCGTCCAAGGATCCGGATGTCTCATCACCCTGGGCTGTCCATCCATTCGGAAGAAAACTACTGTCAGCCATGTGAGTTGAAAGGTCACTGGATTTCATTGAGAGGGGTATAGGTGAAAGGTCATGGGAAAATTCATCCATGTGAGTTGAAAGGTCACTTGGTTTCATTGAGAGGGGTATAGGTCAAAGGGTCATTGGAAAACTCATCCATGTGAGTTGAAAGGTCATTAGGTTTCATTGGTTATAAGTTATAGGGTCATTGGGAAAACTCATCGATGTGAGTTCATAGGTCATAGTTTCATTAAGAGGAGTAAAGGAAGTTTTAGTAGTGTCATATTCAGATAAGATGCAAGAAAAGTCAGTGTATCATCTTATCACATAGATACTTTCATTGAAGATGTGTAACTAATTGCAAATTTAGTTTTGCTGAGAGACATTGGCACACAGCACAAGCCAGCCAGCTTATACCAACCTCAGTGTTAAACCCTCTGAGTGTACTAGCTTCATCTCAGCATGTGACTTGAACAGAAAATCTTGCTTTTCTTTTGTAGCATTGAAAAGTACAGTGCCCTGCATGATGTCCAGACCCTAGCCATGCTCTGCTGTGCTTTCAGTCAGCCTCCAAAGTCAGGCGATCTCTATGGCGATTCGAGCAGTAACATGGGAAGGTCAAGTTCGCAAGGCAGTATCCCTAACAACGTAAGTGACTTTCAGAGCAATAATTGTCTGCTTTGTTTGTTTCCTTGAACCCATGGCAGTGATTTTTTGTTCGCTGGTTGATATTTTATAAGAATTATGTCAGAATTTTTTTCAGTTTATTTTATACACAAAAACAGTTAATGTACATGGCACATGTTTTTCATTATAGCTATGATACAAATTTCTAATTTTATCCTCAGATCAAAGATAGAGTGCCATTGTCTTTTAAAAATAATTTTGTTACATTTTATTTCAATGCAAATGGTCAATATTTGACCCAAATAAATGATCCCACGATAAATGATGTTGTGTTGTTTTCAAATAAATCCAGAAATTGTCATCATTTTTTGGTTGCGCTAAATTCAAATTGACTGGTTCAACCTCGAAAATTGATATGCTTTTTGATAATCATTTGTGGACTTTTTTCTTTGACCATAATTACAGCATATAGAAATTCAGGTCAATTCCTTTGTCAGGATTTACCGGTAAACATGGTAGCGAACAATATAATCTGTATTTCTGCCAAGATTTTTGGCACACTTGAATCTGTTTTTTATTGGCATGATACATTGTCACAATGATTACTTGCTGCAGTCCTTGACCCTGTTGTCATGCCAACATCTCCTGTCACACACAACTCCATGAACAAAATGCTCCCTTTGCCTATTTGGCCATTTTAAAAATCTTTAATTTTGGTGTTTTTTGGTATTGTAGTATACAAAAATTAGAAATTTAACTGAGAAAGAAATATGCTACTGTATTTTCTTGAACATCAATTACAGTGGCCGGTCAGTACACAATTCAGTCTGAGAACAAAGTCGACTGTTGTCAAACTGTCAATCAAACTGATAGACACACCCCAACTAGATTCAGACCAATAAAAACACTGGAATGTAAGGTCATGTAGGGGTCACGAAAACAACCCGCTAATACCCATTTCCCTGTCTTTTCATTCTCTATCTACCAGTCTAGCTTCACCACACTTCCAAATTTCTACCCTGACTCATTCTACACCAGTGCAAACGACTGGTCTATTGGCAGCGGTGGGGGTATCCCACAGAGCGTCAGCTGGTCGACAGAATCACCGGACGACTACAGATTCTCAACTCACAGTCTAGATCCCAGGGAACTTGAAAGAGAAATGCATGAAGAGAGAACACAGTGAGTGA
>LD345953.1:278942-315467 GCA_001465055.1 Ptychodera flava
CCCCCCCATGTCAAGAAGGTAGGACCCAGGAAGATTTATATAGACCAACCATAAACCTTGACCCTGTACATAATTTGCTACTATCTAAAGTTAATCCGGAGCGTGAGGCTGATCCTGTTTTTTTTTGCCGGAAAAAAAATAAGGTCAGCAACCTTAAAAGGGCAGCGTGTTCCACATGGCTCTTTACATTTTATTTTATAGAGCTTGTGAAATCATCTGACAGGAATATTGCACTGACGGACAAGGGCCATTCACTTGATATAATGCTGGGATTGAATAAAGAGGTTGATTGGTACTCTCCATGAACTTACTGAGCTGTCGAGCGATACCTCCTTGGCGGCGTAATTTACAATGCCTGGCACGGATTGACCGTTTTGAGTTTCACTCTCACATGTGACCTTTCGGTGAAAAGAACCTTGAAAAAGGGTTGAATGCGAAGACTACTGTTCAAGAGCAGATATACTTCCATAGAACTTTCAACATCATTTCGAAGTCTACACACTATAACACATACTGATCCGTGGATAAACGTCTAACGAAATCATGACCTGAGACTGAAAATGTATCAACATTTACTACAGGTACTATCATCTTTACTAAATGAAAAACTACTTGGATACAATACACCATCTGCAACTTACCTAACAAAAAGGAATTGTATAAATGTCTAGAGCATAGCAAATGTATGCAATGTGGGACAGAAAGACCAAGACTAAAATGTGTGATTGAAAATTATTTGCCAGCTAATACTCTTTCTAAATGATCAAGAAAGGTCTCCTGAACTATGTTTCCAGAGCAGAAAGTATCACTATATACATCAAGAGATCCCCCTCCCCATCCCCCCCCCCCCCTGATAAAGTTCAGAAACTTCTGTCAAACGCGGTGCCATTTCTATGGGATTAACAGATCAAGACTCTACCCCATACCACTAGGATTATATTTTAATACCTTTATAAGATACCTGTCAGATTCTTTCAGAAGATTTTTTGGAATCTGTATGACATTGTTTTGACAGTGGTGATTCACCACTCAAATATTATGTTGTTATGCAACTGGTGCCTACCTGACTTGGCAGCTTCCAATATGTCCGGTTTATGGTCCTCTGGTTCTGTAATGAGACAAAAAAAGTAGACATCAATTTGATCATTAGTTCACGTGAGATTGGTGATAAAAACAAAGGCATCGCTGGATAAATACACCGTACTTACATAAAATTTGCATGCTGATAATGCAGTCTCTCAAACTCTGGCTGGCTTGAAAAGAGGTGTGTACCTAAAATTTATGCCTGTTTTACCTCACTGCATGGCACAGATCTTTCTGTATACAAAGTGAAGTGCACACACATTCCCTACGACTGGAACTTTTTTGAAAAAAGAACATGTTTATTCAATTACATCTGAAGAGCAATCACATATTGATCAAACCAGTTGACGAAACTGTGTATGGTTCATAACAGGGATTTGGATGTGGTGATATTTTCCAGAGTTGATATGAACCCCCAGTTATGTATGCGGAAAGCAAAGTCTTGAAACAATACACAAAATATATTTTGTCTGAAAACACAATAGTATCTGACTTTGCTGCTTCACAAAATGTACACACTAGCTCAGTTATGCAGGCGAATACAAAAATAAATGTTCAAAAAAAATTCTTGCAGAACATTTTATCACTTGTTTTTCGTTACTAATTCTTTCTTAATTAAAATCACGCCACATAGCAAGTGATATTAAAATCTTCACAAACACGCTNGGGGGGGGGGGGAGATGCACCTGATCCCTGTCAGCAAACAAAAGGCAGAAATATGTGCGTGTGAGTGTGAACTCAATATCTGGCAATTGATTGTCAATCATCTTCATTGTGTGATGGTGGAAACACGGGACAAACACCGGCATAGCAACTCTGCCCCACTAATGTTCTTGGCGCATTCATCGTGATGTTCCAACTTCCAAGCTATACAGGAATTCTCTGAATCAAATGGCAAAGCGCTTGACCTTACTGGACTTTATACTAAAATACTCATTTTGCAGCTGTCAGTTGAAACCGTGGGGTTTTTTCCCCTAAAATAGTTATGCCATCTAATGTTGTAGTACATTTTTTACTTGGGAGTTTTGGGAGTGAATTCAATCTTGACTCAAACGACAGAAACTGGAGCAGGTAAAAGTTATTCAAAAATCCAAAATGTGAACAGGAGACAAATCAGCACGAGTTTATTGTGGGAATATAAACAATATTGACGCAAAACACTAGATATATTATATCCACATGTAAAATGAATGGGTGGCTTGCGGCTGAATCTTTGACATCAGCTGTCACCAAAACCGTGCCACACTTCCTTTCTACTCTTTAGGAGCATCAAGTGTATTGACTCGGACAAAGGCATGTGGAGGCGGAGGGACCAGAACTTCACACCACTGCCTCGGGGTTGTTTGCATTCACCGAACAAAAGTGTCTCATGAGCGGGGTACTTGTTTGCCTGGGACAGGGAACAGACTTCCAGGAAGTAAGCTGTGTGGATTCTACTGACAGCTGCCAGCCTTACAGACAACTCAGATTATTTTCTAGGCTGATTTAACACATATACTTCCATTTATCAGAACTTCAAATCCTTTAAAAAAGCTTGCCGTCGCAGCTGTTCATGGACGAAAGATAAACACAGGTACTTGCTGAGAGTGAGAAATTTTGCCATTAATACACAATTTTTTTCCCACGTTGCCGGTACTTGCTCTGCCAGACTTCACATGGTGCCACAATGTCAGACATATTATGTCAGGGGAGTGCCATCTTTTCATATCTTTACAAATATTTCCATTTGTTGATTCAATTCAAGAAGCCTTGTTCTGACAACTGATAAATATCAATCATATTCAATCAAATGGACCTGCAGGTCAAATATTGCACATCAAAACTATTTAGCTTCAAATAAATAATATCTGCTTTCAGCATTACAATGGTACACACACATGCCTAAATATACATGGGTGACAGTTGCTAGGTAAATACTGTATACTCATAATAAATATTTTTGCGTGTGAAGTAAATGCTCTCTCTCTCTCTCTCTCTCTCTCTCTCTCTCTCTCTCTCTCTCAGAAAACTATAAATAATTTGTGACAAGAAATTGCCCAATACTACTTATGAACACAGTCAATGAGTCATGTACATGTAAAGCCTTCTCAAAATCTCGTCGTCGCCGTTTACATAATATCTTCAGTGTCATTTCATGCAGACTGGAAAAACAATGAAGATGACCGATGACACTTAAAATCAGGAATAGCAAAGTAGTTTATCTGTGCAAATCCTCGAGGTTGACTGCATCCGAACCTTTGATATTTCCTTCTTTTGTGTTTGCCTGGAGTGTTGTGGGCAACGCACAGATGGGCGGGTCCAACTCAACCCGAGGGAGCTGTCAATATTTCATAAATTTTCCATAACAGAACAAAATTAGGTCATAAAATGACTGCGGCTGTGCACGAGAACATTGCGATGCAGCTATGCTTTGGCGGTAGCTGTAGTCATGGCATACAACGAATTGATGGCAATTTTCTTTTCAAAGGCTGGGGTGAGCACCGCAGGAAATCGCTTATTGTAAAAGCACAATACAGTGAGATTAGCATATCCTTATCTCTAAATATATTATTCAAGCTTTTCAATGAATTTCTAAATTATCAATATCCTGCCGCGTACGTTAAATACAGGATTTTATTTCAAATGGTTTGACTTTAAATTAATAAACTCGTCAGTAAGTTTTAAAATCTGCCATCAAAAGAGGTGAGCTCTGGAGAATAGCGGTAGAAATTAAAATGTTTCGCAGTTATTCTCTCTCTCTCTCTCTCTCTCTCTCTCTCTCTCTCTCTCTCTCTCTCTCGTGGTAAATACTATTGCAATTGCCTGTATAGCGTTGTACATAGTATTGTTAGACTACCTATTGAAGTTCCCTCGCTTCTTCCATTTAACTGTTCTCGAATGGCGTGAATGGTTTTCTATTTACGTGTAATTGTATTAGACTACAGTAACCACATTCACTGAAGTGTGTGTACCGGGCATTCACAATCACGAGGCTTCAAACAACTGCACAAATCACATTAAACAGAAGCGTTTACGATATATAGGAAACGGAATACCCACCAAGTTTGGGTTTATTTGTCGTTTTCCTGTCCAGATATCCACGAACTTCCCTGGATCGCTTCCCGGACTGAATGGCGATGGCCAGTGCAGTTTTGCCGAGAATGTTGGTCACATTTGGGTCACATCCCCGGTCCACCAGGATTTGTGCCGTTGTCATGTGGCCATTTAGAGCTGCCACCATCAAAACACTTAGTCCTGTCCTTTCGTCAAAATTGTTCAATTCGACGCCTTTGTCGAGGAGTAGTCGGACCACGGTGTCGTGGCCGTACTGCGCGGCGGCCATGAGGGGGGACACTGTCGATGAGTTGTCGTTGAGTTCGGTACCTGGTATTTCAAGTAGCATTCGGACAACCTGCGTGTGTCCTCCCCTGGCCGCCACCGTTAAAGCTGTACACCCCAACTTGCTCTTGACGTTTTGGTCGACCTTGTTCTGCAACAGTAGGCCGACCACCTTGTGATTCCCCGTCCGTGCGGCTTGCATGAGAGCCGTCCAACCATACGAGTTCTGCAGATCGATGCGCGCTCCGCGCATGATGAGAAACCGAACGAGAGCTTCGTGGCCATTTCCAGCTGCGATGTGCAGTAACGACGAACCCTCCTCGTCGACAGTGTCGACTGCTAAGTCCTGGTCCAGTAAAGTTTGAACGGTAGTCAGGTCACCTTGCTCGCACGCAACCAACAAGCGACAAACGCACTCGTCGATGGCTTCAACCATCGCACTGCACTGCAACTCCTGAAAACAACTGAGCAAAACAGACCGAAAACCCCCTCACTGTACGGTTACATGGTCAGCTACATATCGTGAAAGCCGTATACTCATTTGACAGACCGAAAATAAAACCGAAACACGGGCCTAGTTGGAGTAAACTGTCATATTTCGGGCACGCTCTTCACAGCCAACCTTCACATCTGTAGAGCTTCTTTACATCCGCCATTGCGAATTCCTTGATGCTGACGTCACGCCACGGAAGTGCGTCACCTTTCACCCTTTTCTGAGGACACGCGCAAAGACACAACAAGCAACAACTCCAAGGTCACAACGTAAACAACTTCACCAGGATCGCGGCGATCACCTTTGTGCGATAATTTTGAACTAGGCGTTGTCAGATGTTTAATTAATCTTTCTCCAGTTTATATAGGGAGCAGTTTTGAGTTCGTTTTGGGTCGGTTGTCGGGCAGAGTGTGATCGTACCGAGTTGGCGTAGGCCTAGGCCTACATTATTTGGATACGTCCCAAGTTTGCGGTGTTCCCAAGATCAACACCTTTCTCTCTTACCTGGAATCGGAGTAGATCGTGTAAACCGTCTGAATAATTTTATTGTTTAAATATGGAACGAAAACCCTCTTTATTTGCCCAAATACCCGCATATCCGTCCGCATGCGTTATTACATTTCCTGCCGTATTACTCATCTTTTGTATAGGATTACCATTGAAAGGGGCGCCTGGAGACCTCTGCAAATCCATTTTTTTTTTACTTTTCAAAACAATTTGCCGTGAAAAAAAAAATGAAAATTCCAAACATTCTATTTATCTATAGATATGTCACATAACATACAAGTGTCACACGACCGTGAACTATATTCCAAAGTGGCAGCTTTCTTTTTTGAAAATAAATATCCGACAGGTGTATCTTTGATGACGACGATAATTGGTTTAGTACTGATTCGCTGCGTACGACAAATACCTTCGCGCTTTCTTCTGGTTATGACGTCCGTCACTTTCACTTGTCAGCCCGCCAACTGCACAATAGTCCAACACATCGCGAGCAGGAAGTAACCACTAATAACCTTTTGATAGGTTTGACGTGTACAAAAACACACACAGGTTATCGTCTGCACCGAGAGGCGCCCCTCTCTCATGTCTCGATTACATTAAAACCCGAAGTATGCATATACATGATTGATAATTGGGTAAAATTGTTATGTAACGAATAAAACGATTCGGAAGAACCAATGCGAACGCTTGTCTTGGGGTTCATTTGCATGATACGGGCGACGATGTAATGGTCATGATGACGACGATGGTGTTAGGATGGTGATGGTAACGACAATCATCATCATCATTCTCATAATCATCATCAACATCATCATCATCGACCTAAACTTCACTGATAGGGTAGGCATACACACCCTGCGACGGGCACAGAGTTGAAGAGACCGCGAGTGGACACTTGGCTCGAGGACAAGTAAATTTTCAGTCACGCAAATATAATTTTAATGAAGTTTACCTTTGTGTCGACGGATCTATCAGATGCTCTGTTACAGCTTGTTCAGAGCTCACCCGAGCTTAACGACAGCACACCTGTGTAAACTACTGAAATGTCTTGTTGGCCACTATGGTTCATTTACACGTGAGCGTTATGTTTGCTGACATTTTGCCATTTTGGCACCATGTCAGACTGTGTCGTATTCTCCTTGAAGTAATTTTTGAAAGCAGTCATTATGGTATTAGGAACACAGATAACCTTTTTGCTGGAGGAATTTGCGTTTTGTATAAATCAAAATATCTATAGACTGATGAAAAAGCGCGCGCAACAGGTTGTCATTCCGAAGCTAGCTCGTCCGCGATGTGACAGATGATAAATGAGATTTGCGTAATTTATTGATATACAAGCAAGAATACCACGCAACAGATTACGCATCAGTCAATTTAGAATACTGTACAGTCTCTGGGGCTTAGACTGTTTACAAAGATTTCAGATATTCTGAATCTGCAGTATTTCATGAAATAAACGTGATGGCCAGAGAGTCAGGGTAACACCTGAGCACATACGCCTTGCTTGTAGGCTTGACTTTGTGCATAGAGGGCAGTATATTGTTTCTGATCGTTGTCCCCGCACTGTTTCCGTGAGAATCTTTGAAGAAGACGCCTATTTTGAAATAACGAAGAGAATGATGTTGTCAAAAAATGTATATGAAAATGCAAATATACTGGGTGGCTAAGCTCGTTGACAAAGAGACGAATTGCTTTCTTAGCCTAGCAATTTTGTCGGAAATTCCGCGAAAGTACAAGGGCTTGCATTGGGCTGATTGGAAGAGCCGGCCATGATGCTCACGTACGAAGCGATTCGTAAAATCTTTGTCTTCGTAGTTGTACTTACGGAAGTCAAGGTCGAACACGACATCTGGGCCTGAGAACACTTTTTGGGTCGATGAAATTGTGTACATGACTGAGCAAACAGTTCCGTGCTGACAGGACAAGCATCATGACGTCACAAACCTTTTCGCTTCAACGTCACTGTGTGTGCACAGTTCCGTACAGTTGACACAAGAAAATTGAAATGGAAAGCGGTCAGGTTCAAGGCTATTGGATAAAGTTGTCCTTGAATGATTGACAAACAAGGCACTGTTCCCTATTATGTTTTCTCTAATTGTGTTCACCGCCATTGTTGTACTATAAAGCTTCATCACTGTTTGCCATAGAAAGTTTAAAAACAAGTTTGCCTTCCTTCTCTGGAATTTCAGATGTGGATTCTAGCCACAGTGGAAAATGTTTTGAGTACAGGGTATCACCGGTATTAAGCAAAAGACTTTTTTTAAATGATCTGCGTGACACCTTACAACATCATGTGTGCCTCACGTCTTAAATGTGACATGGTATTGTCTCCTTGTGGAACATCAACTACATACAGAGACGAGGACTGTGCACCTATGTTTTCCACCAGGGCGGGGAGTGCAGGGTGTGGGGAAAATTGATCGCAAATTGTATTCCCGGACTGGGGAATTTGATAGCCACAATATCCCAGCAGGGGCAATTTGACCATGTTGCAAAATCGTAGTTTTAATACTGACTGATATAGTCCTAAATTATCTACATTTAGCCTCTATTTTCCTCATCCCTGGGTATTTGACATTGAATTTGACATGGCTTGGGAAAAAATGTCAAATTCTCCTCTTTGGCCCTCACAGCCCCTCTCCCCTGTGGAAAACATAGATAGGTGCTTAAGTTTAATATGTACCGCATTGCAATTTATTTAATAATGTTGGTACCCTACTCACACAATGAATATCAGTCTTGTAATGAGTAGAAAACGGTTCTCTTCATGGAGATCTGTTAAAGGTAACTATGCCCCAAAGTAACCAGCGAAACAGAAAATTCTAAATTTTCTCTGTTTTTTCTTGGAAACTTCACACTCTTCTCTACTACAATCAAGAACAAGAATTGGGAGCCATCATGCAAATTTGGTACTGAAGAAACAAATTACGTGAAACTTGGCTTTCTATATTTGACATTGAAATTGGTTAACTCTACAGGGGAAAATTAAACATTTCAAATTTCTAAAACCAAGACGGTGAAAATTGGTGCACTCTAAGCTTACAGGTTTCAAAATGAGTCTACACCATATACCAGTTGCAGACGAGCAAAGTATTCTAAAAATTTGAGTATAAATATCTGTCCCGAGGTGATTCTACAATGGTGGAATACAGATCAACCTATTTTGCCAGGATTTTGAACGAGACTGTTTTGTCTCCTAAAACAGAAATAACATTGTACAACACCAGTTTTGTCTTCATCACATAATATTAAACTCCTCATTTATGGTAATGTCTTTATGTCTGCAAGATTAATTCAAGATCTCTGATTTATAGTCATGACCTTATCATGGCAGTATTATCCTTCTATATGACCCAATGGTAAGATATAAAGACTCAGAATTTCAAAAAGCAATAATTTGGACACTGTCACAATGTAAATAACATGTAAAATCTCTTTTTTATTGATAATTATACACTCACAGAATATACATTGATATGATAGCCTCCACTGGAAAAGTTCACTGCCACATCATAGGCAAATTTGTATCTCTCCATCTTGGATATGTAAATGAGTCTAGTTGAAAACATCGTTGTCATGGAAGGTTCTCAACAAAGCTATCCCTAAAATGAATCCATATTTGAAGTCCCAGTGCCTGTCATTTTCAGTGGTTTCATTCAAAATTTTGTGACACGATCTATTTACTACTGACCTTTCAATTCTTGTTACCGTGTGTCATAAACTGAACACTATAGCAAGCTAGGAAGATTAGCTCCCAGCCTGTACGTCTAGATGTAATTTTGATGAGACTTTCCTACGCTGTTCATGTGCATGATGCTGGCATCAGCGAGTTAAAAAAACATACATTGTAAAGTGGGAAAAAAGTGTAAAATCAATCATTGGAATTACTGGTATTGGACATGAGGTTGCCTCTTGAACCACAAATTTGAATTTGGCAGGCACTTTTGTCTTCCATCAAACTTTATATTAATACATCGATCTCTTGAAATACCTACACGTATTAATATCAATTGATCATCAATCTTGGAAGAAAATATGATTCACTGGTTCCACGGTCATGGTCAAGCTAAGGAACTGACTCATGAACTCACACTATACAAAATGTATAAAAATTTCTTAAAACAGAGACCGGTCTTCAACCTTAACCCTTTTCCTGCCAGACAGTATCACTTTCACAAGTCAGTAAAAAGTGGTATCGAGCCGAATCTATGTGTCTTCACCCACTCGACACGGTAGGTTATAGCAAGTTTTAGTCAGTAAAATTTGTATTGACAGTATCTCTGTTGAGAGAGGCCTTCAAAGGTTCAAAATGCAAGATATCGGACATGTCATGCCCTCCCTGGTTTTCGCCAATTTGACTGGATGGTGACCTATGAACTTGGCAGGATAAGGGATACAGGTTGCAAAAAAGATTGTCATCTGACCTGTTATTGATGTGTTTCAACGTCACTTTCTTCATTTTGAAGTAAAATGGGAAAATGTTCACGGATAAGGAATGTTCATTCCATTAGCATGGTATCAAAACGGTTGAGAACTTTGAAACACGTTGGTCATTCTGTGATGACCTTGTAAGATTTCTCAAGACGGTCATTTTGTTTATTGATTAAACTTTCTCAATCTACATTTCAAGGGAAACGCATAAGATTATTTAGCTTGCAGTTAAGATTAGAAATTGTTATAATAGTCTGCATAGAATTAAAGCTGTAATGTCTATACACATTGGGGATCTCATATCCAAAGGGTACAGCCAAGCCTGTTAGTAATCCATTGGAAAAACATATGTTTGCACTTGTTCAGTCTGATAGGGAGTTGAGTCATTCACAGTGGCATACCACTGTGCATGCGTCTATAGTTAGAGGATAACCTGACTCCCTAGCAGGCTTCAAAAGTGCAAACATTCAGATTGTTCCCCGGGGTTGTTAATGAAATTCTTTACGATACTCTTTGAATACCGGGAGACATTACAGCTTTAAGATGAGAGCAGTGATCAAGAAACTGCAAGATGTCATAAAATAACTAGTTTTTGATTTTGATAAAAAAGAATCTGTGAGGTTGGTTAAATATCTCTTTTCTCCTATACCTAAAGTTAAATATGAGATGTAGCAGCCGAGAATATATGAAAGCCTCTCATAGAAGTTAACATGAAAGCCTCTTGATTAATTTTTCAAGTAGGTGATAAATTGCAAGATTTCCTTGGAGAAAACAATCAGTTGGTTGCTGATGATAGTAACATGTAATTAATGTCATTCAACAATTTAACATGTCACTTGCAAGTTGTTCAGCGCTGGAAATGTTTTCATAATACGACCTAATAATTAATGATTATGGGATGGGCGACATCCCAATCGTAGAAAACAAGTCATTGCGTTTCAAAATATCCTGCTTAGTTGACGATCAAAGAGTGATCTAGCCCATAAAATTATTACCCCTGTCATTCCCAAAGAAGAGGCACAGCTCTCAAAATCAAAAGTTTTGCTGCTTCCTGGTATTGCTCTTCACGACTTGACGCTGAACACCATCGTCAGGAACTGCTCATAGCTGATAGTGATCTGGCCTGCCATCCTTGTATCGTACTGACGAAAAGCAGAGGTCAGCGTCTGTAAGAAAGACAACAAAGTAGCAGAATTTTACCCTCAAAAAATGCAAATTAAACAGAACAGGATTGTTTGAAGCTTTTTGAGTCAGGCAAAGGTATTCAATACAATTGTAATTTCATTTGTTTTTCAGTTGACATGGAAACTTGTGAAATTTCCTTTTGTCTGCTGCATATAAAACATGCAATAAGCTTAATGTTCTGAGTCAAAGAGAAAGTCTTTAACCATTTCAAAGCTGTAATTTTTCTTCCTGCATAAAATTCTTGTGCACCATTTTACAAATTTTTATGCCTTTTTCAGTAATTTTTAAAATTTTGGAAAAAATGAACATCATTTTCCATTGGCTTAAATTTTTGATCTAATTTTTGGGAAAATCTGAAAAACGTGTGACTGGGTCATATTTTTTAAATGTGACAAAAATTGACTTTGGCACTTGAAATCTTTAATCTGTGGTACGTTAGATTGGGCCGGAAGGCAGAATGAGTAGAACCATTCTATGGACTCTCTCCATTTTCAGCCTGTCCTTCAGTTTAAACAACCTCATTGAATAAACTGTGCCAGTACTACAGCCTGATTCTGTTTATCTGTATCAACCTAGTTAAACAGCTTGGGTGTGTTTGATAATAAAGTACAATTGCAAAGCCGTGTTGTACACCAAGCATCGAGGTCATTACCCTCAGCAAGTGTATCATGAAATTATGCCAAACGAACTTATCATATATCAGACTAGACTTTGGTCTGGGCCACACTGTTTGCACTTTGGGAGTTGGTCGTGTACATAAGGAAGAAAGGACAGCCTCTGGTGATTACAGGTTTGAGTCATTTTGTCACACTCACAGACAACAATCTCTGATGATCTTTGCACTAGCAGAACAGTTCAATTATAAATTACGGTGCATGATCAAATGCACTGCCAGGAAATTTTTGACAAAATACGACAGTTCTGTTCATCTTTCAATTATTATGAACATCAAACTTCCGGAGATTTAATTTTAAAATTAAAATGTACCTGGATAACTCAAATTATGCTGTTATAAAAGTATACCATCTGAGGCATTTGTAGCTCTTTGGCCACTTCGAATTTCAAATTTGGTCAATTTTTGAAAATCGGCAAAATGTTGACACCAGATTGTTCTTTATGAACTTAAACAAATGTGTAAGAATTCCATATTTACAGTCTCAATGATATGAACAAATATGAGAAAACATTCTCAATTTTGATTTTTTGAAGTGAGTACTGGTTCAAGGCAATAAACACCGAGAAACAGGGAGTCTTAAACTTTTGCTTGATCTTTCTTAATCGTTTCTCTTTTTACAATCAAGAATAAAAGTCCCACGTCTCCATGCAAAACCAATAACTGTTGCTTTCTAATTCTTGCATAATGCATTACTAATATTTTGGTTTTGCTAAACTTCTACCAACCTTTTTATCACAACATTTTATTCGGTTGCAAAATCTGACCTACTTCTTGAGGGAAATATCGGCCAAAGGGTTAACTATCAGTTTGATTCACATCAGATCACGTTTTGTATGAAAGGTTGGGCAATGTGCAGACATGCACGAAATCGAAATCGTAATCTTTCTTCGTTCATTTATCAGGAAAGATTCTTGACCCACTTCAATCCTGACCTCACCTGAATTACAACACAGCACTGGATGAAGTCGTCGAAGGCGATGTCACCCCTGCCTCTCCTGTCAAACTTTCTCACCAGCATGTCGTAGAAGAAATCCGAAAATCTGTAACCTGGGAACGATACAAAAGAGGGGTCAGCTGCATTCAGACGCTCACTTCATTCATTTCAGGGAATTTGTTGGTAGGCAGACAAAGGACAAATTTGACTCTTTCTTCACTGATTTTGGTTGCCTTTTTCCCCCATTAACCTCTTCTTTCATCCATCCATGCATGTGGGATACTTGTAATCCATCTGAGAGCTCTTCCCTGACCATGGATGCCACTAACCCTTTCACTGCAATGGTTTGTCCAAAACCCATTGCTATCAATGGTGCGTCCCGACCTGCTTACACGGAAGTGGGGGGTGAGCAGGTTAAGTAATTATATGCCACCTGTTTGAAACACCCTGTCATACTGAATCTGTATGCATTTTGCATGTTCACGGTAACTGGCTACATGGCAGACTGAAAGACAATATTCGATCAGAATTTTTCAGTCAAAATGCTAAATATCTGCATCACAATGCTTAATATCACCTGGAGCTAATAAGAATATGGATACTTTGATTTGACCATGTTTGACTGAAGATGAGACTGGTTATTGAAGAAAACACAACACAACAGTAAATATGAGAACCCACAACTACACAGTGTAACCCTCCTTTCTTAATACACCATCCAATTACACAATTGACAGTCGTACGATCACACCAAATCTTGATGTTAAAGAGGTTAGCATACTTCATTCCAAACCAGCTTGTTTTTGATGTAACTGTTGACAAACTACAAGATTGTACAATGGAAGACTTTGACTAGAGATTAGATTGCGGCTAATAGTCACACGACCACACGTGTTCACAGATGCCCACAAAGATCAGACCGAGTACAAAGTTCACGACATTCAATTGATTTGCGGAGAAGTTAGACAACAGCGTTATCTGATAAACCGCTTTAAGGTCAAACTCATTTGAAGAGTATGCACACAGCACTTATTCACGTGAGGATGTTTAGCAGGTGTCTCTTGCTTCTAGGAGTCTTAAGTCCTATGATGGACCAATCACAGAGTCACTCAAATTCGCAATGCATAAAAAAAAGGTGCAAAAAGCACAAGCAAGGTGCGGCCAACGAAGCCGTTTTGTGCAAAAAGGTGTTCAGGCAAATTCAGAACCAATCAGTGGGCAGGGAATAAAAAAAAATGATATTTACTGTGCGCAGGGATGACCTTTCACTTTTTTCAGTTGGTGGGTGGAAAATTTTGAGAGTGGATACTGGAAAATACACAGAGGGAGGGGAGAGCCATGGTTGATAGACCTTGAGGGGAGATTAAGCGCCTAACTTAGAGGGGAGCAGTGTTTCAAGGTATACATGTACTGCTAACTGCTCACATGGTTTTGGGTTGATCTGGTATGAGTGGCCGAGTGGGCATCCAGTTGGCAAAGGGGAATTTCAGAGTGGGGAGAGCCCAGTAGGGAGCTTGAATTGTTGTGGGGAGCGGGCAGCCCATACAGTACGGTAGATACTGGAGGGCAATGGGCATCAAAATTCAGAGGGAGGGCACCGTATATGCCAGTGGGAGGGCAGTTAAGAACAGCTCTACTTTCCCCTCCAAATTTTATGTCAAGGTCAACAATATAAGTATAATCAGTATGTCAGCCTTCAAGACATGTTTTGTGATGATTTTTGCGAAATTAATGAAATTTACCAGTCGGCAGCACCTGAAAAGCACACATGGATAGCAATAAGTTTCTTCACTTTTTTTGGCAAAACTTTCAATCATTTCAACTTTACATAGATCTCTTAAGCATGCAGAGAACATCATTTATCTTTAACCTTCTTGAAGTATTGAACTTTCTTCTGATCAAAATCAGAAGAATATTCTTAAAAAATCCTGTGATACTACTAATTTCATCATAATTTGAACAAACCTGAATATGAAGATGAAGGTTACATGGCTGCAAAGCAGTTTTTCCAAACAGAAAGATGTGTGGCATCCAAGAAAAAACAGTATTTTTATCAGAAATGACATGTATCAAAAAATGTGACTGATGATATCAAAATCGGAACAATTCAAATGACATACATAGACACTTGCCAATGAGAGCTAAAAAGTGATAATAGTTAAGTGTCTTTGTCATCTTACTCTAAAAGAAGTCGGACTTATTTTGTAAAAACTGAAATAATCTTTCCTTATATTGTCAAATTATCCGCTGCATCAGATGACACAGTCAAAGTAAACGAAAGATGGGCAGCAGCCATATTTTGGCCTCAAGAGGGCGCTGTTTACCATTCTGCAACTCAGACGGACAAAATCTTCAGGCCATGGAAAGTTTTGAAGACAGTTTTCAGCAATAATGCATTTTTGGTAGGTAAGTCTGTGTGTGAAGGTACGCTTCAGTGTAAGTCATCATGAAAATGGATGAAAACACTCACAAAATTTCAGATTCTGTACCAGTAATAATTTCCTTGTCACATTATCATGGAGCAGTGGTATCAACTTACCAAAACTGTTCAACGCTGTCTTCAGTTCGTTTTTGTCGATGAAACCCGAGTTGTCTCTATCATAACTTCTGAATGTGTTCTGCCAATCCGTAATGTACTTCCAGAGAGAACCAAATTCCTGGAAATTTATCGTTCCGTTGTGCTGTCTATCAAACATTCCAATCATCAGCCTCACAGTTTCCGGATTGAAGGGGCTCCATGTTCCTAGTATTTCATATTCAGGTAAAATTGATATAGATCATGGAAATATAGAAGTTGGTACAATAACTCTTATTGCTTTGTTATTTTAAAAAAATTGTTTTGTAACTATAAAAGTAAATTTGGAAACGACATCTTTGCAGATACATGTATGTCGACAAATTTTCTTTCAATTTTGGTTTTTAATGTTGATATATTTTTTTTTGCTGTGCTCCGCAAAGCATGTTGATACACACAGCATGCAGCTTGTCAACTTGGCCTGCACATGACCTGTATAGACTTCATTTTACTGTTGACAAGCGAATTCTGGTACGGACTAGAATTCAAATGTAAACAGTAACAGTGCATTTTACATGTATATGTAGATGCTGTGTGTGTTTGCAAGCTAAACAGTGGGTATGTAAACACGTTTTGGGGAGTAGAGAAAGAATTTGAAATTGACATACAAAACAAAAACTGTGAAGTTACAGCTACATGGAAGATGTTGATGTGTGTTGGCGATTACGACGAATATTTTGGCAAGGTCAATGACATTCAAATAATGAATCCTGCCAATGGTGGAAGTACAATAATTGCTAGTCTGCATTAAGGGAAGTGTTCTCAGACTGTCTCACCAAATTTTCCTGTGACTTTCAATGAATACAGTGCTTCACAGTATATCCCTTTAGGTGCTTTAAATAAAATTCTTTGTTTGCAGTCCGCGTAATGGTAGCTTTTCAAATTTCAGACAAAATTAAGAAAACAAAAACAATGTTAACACTATTACAAATTAAAATATTATTTTTCAAAAGAAACCAAATAAAAATTGACCATATGATAATGCACTTTTGTTTTTTGTCTGTGTTTGTTTTTTTCCCTGGCTGGCTGGTAGGTTTTTCAAAAATCCAAGGATGGCAAACAAAGAATTTCCTTTAAATGGCCTTATATGGATTTCATAAACTACAATGAAAAATGGGCAAACAGAAATTTCCATGACTGAGTTTGTGTGGAACACTTTCAACTGGTTTTATCTTTTATGAAATCAAGTATTAGCAGCCCTTTGTTTCATCCTACATTCACCTCCCCCTTCTGTCCTCCCTCCTCCCTCTCCCTCTCCCTCTAAATCTGTATCAGGTGAGGCATAAACACAGCTGTCACTCGCAGTGACTGTGATCACACGTACCATTTGACAGAGCCTGCTGCAGCTCATCTGCTGAGATGTGTCCACTGCGATCTTTATCCACTCTGTAAAAAAGCAAACAAAAAACCCTAAAAACAGTTGGCTCTTGTTTAATCGAAATTAAAAGCAACATGAATTTCGATGTATAATGTTTGTAAAACATGCTTCAGTATATGCTGCTTGCAGCAGTTGAGATGCATTCTATGAACTGATCAAAATTATCTTTTTAGTATGACACACATTGCAGTGGTAGATGCCAATGCCACCAGTTGTGGTAAACACTTCTTCTCTTTTCCTGAGTGCAATCAAGACAACTTTGGCAAAGGCAGATACTTCAAGGAGTAGAGGCCCTTGATGGCAACCACAATTTGGGAATCTTTAAAGTGTCATTTAAACATCGATAAATTGCAATCAAAGACGAAGAAGTTTCCTGTTCTTTCACCAAGGCTATTACCAATGCTTGTACCTCTCCTGTGTATACATGTAGTTCAACTTCAAATAGAGGGTGCCTCCACACTTCAGCTATAAAGTTTTGTCCTGTGTTTTGTGTCTCATGTCCAGTAGTCTGGTCAAATTGCAGATAAATCCAGTCATTATTTTTGTAATAGATATTTTTGTGTTAATTCTATCTTTTGTCTGTTGGCTTTTGGTGATAGAAATTAGCCATGGCGAAACAATACGGGACCTTTAGTGTCTTTACAAAAGGCCGGTATCAAGTAAATTTCACCTGGGTTCCCCAGTCATGTTTAATGGGATTCACCTGAGAATATCGACACAATTGTACAGGAAAACAGAAATTATACCAGGGCTCCTACATATACACCATTAAATGTATCTTCCCACACATTTGCAAAAACACTGTTTTGAACTGTGACCCATTGATGCTATCGTTTCCAAACCTTGACTCAGTTCCTTCATCAGCTGCTTGTAGTTTATGTATGGTTTCATTAAACACAAATGTTAGAATGTATTTGTTTAGATCTGTTAGGGCACGGTCACTCCATGGTTAGGGTTTGTGTTGAATGTTCTGTTTCCTTTGTTGTTAGTTTGTTTGTTTTTGCATTATGTTCATTTAGATTGACATCACCACCATTGTCCCATTTTTTTAACCTGCATTGTCTTCAGATTTCTGAACAAAGTCTGTAGCATCTTCTAGTATGTTTCTTATTTCTTGACATTGCTTTAACAAAATAATCTATGAATTTGGATATATTATCTGTTTGACTAATTAGGCATCTGATAATTGTTGTGTTGGCGGTATTGCCACGATTCCAATGAGTTGTTGCCCGAAGTTCAGTCATAATGCTACAGTAACTGAATAGGAGAGTAGACCGGAAATAGTTTGCTATTTGGTTAAGTATTCTGTGCATCTGTAATTTAGTCCGCTACATGTATTTAACCCACAGCACTGAGTCTGAACCTGTCATGTGACTCAGTATAATTTAGTCTGTTTTGACTTGAAGTTGTGACACTTGACTGATGCACTTATACATGACACAGTTGACGAGTAATTTAATTTAACACAGCATCTACTCCGGACTACACATGGACATTCAATTCATTCAATTCAATAGAACTTTATTTATCCCAAACACGGGCAATTAAAAAGCGTGGCTCAAATACAACATCAAAAATATATAATACAAATTTACAAAATGGTAGGACGCAGGACTATACAAAAACAGTTTAGGAATCGTTTAAAAGCCGCACAGCGGTTGGAATGAATGACAACTTGCGCCGGTTTGACCTGCAAGCCGGGTATCTAAAACGCCGACCAGAGGGAAGTGTGTCAAACTCTGCTGATAAAATGTGATCACTAGACAAAAGAATTGAGCGGGCTTTCCTGAGTACTTGCTGATTATGAAACGTAGAAAGACTTCTCTGGGGTATACCAATTAGTTTTGAGCTAAGTGAAACAATTCTATCAAGTGAAGTTTTGTTTTAACAGACAGATTTTGATACAAACAAATGAATGAAAATGATATAACGTTTCAATGTAAGATTTATAAAAAAGAGATAAAATTTGTCGATCAACCATGAATGAACGCATTTTCCTTAAAAAGTACAATCTTTGCTGCCCCTACTTCAGTATACCATCGGTGTTATGATCCCATTTCATGTAATTGTGGCTTATGGATGTCACTGTCGTCAATATCTGGTGATCAAACCATTATTTCACTGCCTACCATGCTCAAATGGAATATTTTTACATGATTACATGTAAGAATTGACATAGATCACTGACTGAAACTGTAAGCTAATAGTGAGAACGTGAAAAAAAATTAGCCTTAAAACTACAGTCATCAAGAAAATGCTCAGCAGTAAAAGTTTGCATCAAAGGAATCACAAAATGTTTATCACTGGGCTTTTCAGAGAAGTTTTCAACAGAAATAAGGTACAGAATAGCAGTAAACAGCTAGGCACAAAGTTCACTACCATATGGGTTATCACATTTGGGAGACAAATTAGCTCCCAATCAGTTGCCATACTCTCCCATATACAGAAACTCAACAATCCTGCGCACACAGCATAGCATACATGTATGTGCATAATGAGAAGTGTACTAGCGCGTTACATGCCAAAATCAAACATGGTGTTACTTTGGTATTAAAAAATTCACTGTTAATTTCTGTTGTTTTCTAGACATTTGTGTAATATCTCACAGCCTTTCTCAAAGGAAGTGTAAACTGTAACCTTAGAAGGCCTGAACAGCAAAAGTCATACATCTTTAGGTCTGAATGTCCCAAGTGTTATGAGCATAATGTGTCAAAATTGGGAGGGGTCTTACTAATTACTGCCCGTACCTGCCTGAGAACTGTCCGAGGAGCAAGTAGGCCAAATTTAGCCAGTTGTAACACTAAGCCAATAGCTTGAACTTACATGTATATTATGCCTGGCTAACCAAAAATATCATTGACTTGGTGTTTTCTGTAGCGGTTTTAGAACCCGAAAGACGCCAGGCTTTCGACTAGAAAGACGTCCCCATCTTGATTGTGAGATCATACCATTCAGTGCTAGGGGTGGTTGGCTGTCAAGCTGTACACGCTCGGCGAGGTTATTGTACTACCTCTCGGACTGAATGGTATGATCTCACTGTCAAGCTGGCGACATCCTTCAAGCCGGGCGTCTTCTGAGTTCCAAAACCGCCGGAGAAAACATCAGGTTAACGCCAAATCAATGATATTTTGGGTTGGTTGGGCATGATATAAATTGAACCTATTGGCCTAGTGTTCAATTGGGCGAAATTCGGTCCACTTATTCCTCAGGCAGTTCTCGGGCAGTCCTCAGGCAGCTACGGGCAGTAATTAGTAGGACCGATTGGGAGACATCCCGCAAAGAAGAGTCAAAGACTGTCTCCCGATTTGGGATCTGGAGATGACTGCCTAGCACAGCAATTTGTAGGATGTCCTACCAATAAATGAAGAGCGTTTTTCCAATGAGGAGAATGTCTCCAGCGTACTTTGCTGGTTAATATGCTCAAGCACAAAATCCACCTTTGAGGCCTTGCCACCACAAAGCGCAGCGCCCTCCTACTGCCTCGCATAGTTTTTGAGGAAGCTTTGCTGTAATGTGTACATGTATTAATGTTGGGAAACCTTATTGACGATTACTGTAATTCGCCTAATCCGTTGCTACGCAATATTGGCAGAATTCCTTTAGGTGATAAAAGGTCGCATGGGGTCACAAGTTGTGTGGCGTATCACCAGTCCGATGTTTTGTTAAGGTGTGTTGACCACTCGGGTACGCGGGTGTGACCCCTGGGTGAACCAATCTCGAGTGCCCTTACTTCAAAGTGACAGGCTAGACTACTGTCACCTCTATTACTATGAAAACCGAAAGCTTGCACTGACCTCTGAAAGACACCCCACAGAAAATTCTGATCGGGCTGCATTTGGGGTGGAGGCGCTCCGTAACCCTGTTGAGCGTAGCCTTGTTGCTGCTGATACGCCATTTTGTTGTAAAATGGTAACGGGAGTGTGAGAGCGCCGCCACTGTTTGGAGTGTGCATGAGATAGGCTCGTTCAAGCAACAATAAAATATAGGAGTAATTATTGCTGCTTAAAATTCTTGAAATTGCGTTACATACAGACTAGATAACAATATTACAGAACTTTGTAAAATTAGCATCGTATGTTTACGCTCATATTCATCAAAGATGTCAGAGTATCAATTTATACATCCTGCATGCGGATCTCAATACACAAGGTTACACGAAACAGAAAAAAATTACTGTGCTAAGGGGCCCGTGATGTTAAGCGATGTACGTTTTTGTTGTCATTGAAGATGTACGTTGCTGTTTTCGAGGAAATGATATAGCACACCGTATCCTTACACGACATTCCGTGAGTGAATGATATAGAAAGACCAGGTAAGTTCATGCTGAGTACACATGCCGGTTAACTCAACTGCTTTCTTGACTTGTTATGAATCTGTAACATTTTATGGTATCGATTTTCCCGTACTTTTGCATTTTTGATTGACATGGTGGCCGTTAGCTGCAGTTAATAGCTCGAGGTTTTACCAGGTTACGTACATAGGTCGGATGGGAAAACTGACAGAGTTAATCACCTTGGTGGTAGATGGGTACACTAGACACCAGGTCTATGGGTCGGACGGCAAACTTGCCGTCCGACCCATATACCCAGGCAAAACCTCGAGCTACAGTGTTGCAGCTGGGTGGCTGTGAACTTTTCAGATTTCTATACATTTTGCCATGCTTCTGTAATGCAGTGTACTGGTCGCAGTTTTACAAGTTGGTCAACCATGTAACTCAGCAATGGTGCGTGCCATGAGTAAATTAAACACACACCGTAGCGCGTATGAAGTTGACAAGGTTCAATATTATTCCGTGGCAATGTTTGCCATACAGTGTACCTATTGGTTCAGTTTTCAGTATGTCATCATCATAGTATGTATAATAGCAGCCAAGACCTGGTGTCTAGTCTGCCCATCTAACACACAGGTTAGCTGGAAAATTGTAGCTCTCCATGGTGAGGCGGTTCGTGAGTCTTAGTTTTTGCGACCTCTCTCACCAGTAGCGCTGCAATGCCGAAGGCCCTGTAGTGTTCATAATAAGCGTGTCGCACAGGGTCCTACTAATTACTGCCCGTGACTGCCCGTAGCTGCCCGAGAACTGCCCGAGGAGCAAGTAAGCCAAATTTCGCCCAATTTTAACACTAAGCCAATAGGTTGAACTTATTTCATGCCCAGTCAACCAAAAATATCATTGATTTGGTGTTTTCTGTAGAGGTTTTAGAGTCGAAAGACGCCGGGCTTTCGACTAGAAAGACGTCCATATCTTGATTGACAGATCATACCATTCAGTGCAAGGGGTGGTACGCTGTCAGGCTGTACGCGCTCAGCGAGGTTAATTTGCCACCTCTCGGACTGAATGGTATGATCTCACTATTGCAAGCTGGCGACGTCCTTCGAGCCTAGCGTCTTCCGTGCACCAAAACTGCCGGAGAAAACATCAGGTTAACACCAAATCAATGATATTTTTGGTTGGCTAGGCATGATTTAAACTGAACCTATTGGCCTAGTGTTAAAATTGGCGAAATTTGGCCCACTTTTTCCCTGGGCAGTGCTCGGGCAGTTCTCGGGCAGTCCTCAGGCAGCTACGGGCAGTCACGGGCAGTAATTAGTAGGACCGGTCGCACATGGCGTGGCATTTTGATGTGAAATCCCACATACATGTATTACTGCATTTGGTTGTGCCGATTTATCACTACTGAAGAGTAAACACTTTACTACACAAACCTTGTTGTTTATAGGCTGTGGTATTTGTTCAAACATGTCAACCGCGTTCCATAAACATTGACTGAGCGTGGAACATCCGTGTTCCTGGGAGCCACCATTACCAGAAGTTGGTAATTGTGGCTCCCAGAAATGTTTTTGGAACGTGTTGAACAAATACCAATAGGTTTGTGTGGTAAAGTGTTTACTCTTCAGTAGTGATAAATTGGTGCGACCAAATGCAGTAATGTGTGGGGATTTCACATCAAAATGCCGCGCCATGTGCAGCACTCTTATTTTGAACGCTACAGGACCTTCAGCATTGTAGCGCTACTGGTGAGTGAGGTCGCAAAAACCAAACTCACCGACCACCTCACCGTAGAGCTACAATTTTGCAGCTAGCGCACACAGATGATCCATTCTGTCAATTTGGCCTGAGACCAACTGAACTCGTAGGTGCAGTGCAATCCCATCTGTACAGAAGCTTGGTACAGTCTGATGGTAAAATACCAAATTTATAAGAATATAGCATCTTTATGGTAAATTTTAGAAGTATTGAGGATAAGTTTTCTGTAGCGCGCCTCAGTCAATTTTTGTCAGATTTTTGCCAAAATTTTGATAAAAAAACTGTGGCAAATGAAATGTTGCGTCCATTTGGTCCAAAATTATCAAAAAAGTTGCAGAAATGTTCATAAATATTGGTAAAATGTTGCACTAAAATTTTGGTGCCAAAAAATAACAGCACTCAAAGGGTTAAACACATTCACATGTACAGATATACTTTCAAATGACTTGGGCTGGCATAAATTTCATGTTTTAAAACTAAAGTTTGTGTTTCATCTCTGCCTTGTCTAGAACTTCTCTGTAGTTTTGATGTGCAAGGACTCCAGCCAAGAAAAATTACCCAAGGAAAATTACGTAATTTGTATCCCCATGTGACTCATTCAGACAGAGCTACATGCTCGGCATATTAGTATCCAGGAAACAGAGTCGCGTGCAAAAATTTGACATAGTCCATAAGAATGAAGTAATTCCCATGGCTTTCATAGCCAGTTACTAGAGGGAAAAATTTAGTTATTGACCTCATGGGACACAAGTGATGTAATATTTATAGGCTGGACAGATTTATCAGTCAAATGAGCTGGTTTATAGTCGTGACAAAATCAGAGCACAATGCAAGACACACGTTTCAAGGTATATTGTACAATGGTTCTTGACAATCTCTGCTGTCAGAGCTGAAAATTTGCAATACCAATTGTTAATAGTTTCTCTTGTATGGTAATTTTTATTCGTGAATCAGTGCATTTGTTATTAGAAAGTATAGGGAAGGCAAAGCAAAGCTTTATAGACCAACCACAACGCAGTCCATCGGTTTGATGGTCAACTGGTCGCTTTGTATGTATTATAAATGTTATTCTCATTAAACACAGGAACCTCTGAGTGCTGTTATTACTTCAGTGATAAGCCTGTCATTTCAGCTGTCAACATGTCAGTGTTATGTGAAAATGTTCAAGGAGCTGCATGGTGGATGAGAATGTGCTTGCTGATTTTGGTTTTAAACTGAGTGCCACGTTAAAATGGCAAAAGTGAATTGATTTCAAACCACACATGAAAAGTTAAAGCCCACTTTTACTGTTCACTCCAGTCTGATTCATTGCTTTTTCATAGATTGCAAAATGTATGTTGTGATTGTTGGCTTGACAAAGTTCATAATCAGTTCAATAAACACACATTATATTCTGACAGTTTCAACTGAAGTGGCGGAGGACATTTTTCAACGTCATGATAGACTCAATAACAGCAGGGTCTATTTCTAAAGGCTCTTGTAATGCATGAATGAACGTTTTCTGTCAAATCTGTTCACGGACCATCAACGTTTCAAGAGACAATGGTATCACCAGAGGATGAAATGCTCACATTTCATGAAAGTTACCTGGTTGACAAGCTGTGAATGGAATGGTCAGACGTCAGCCCTAGAAAGAACAATCAATAGGTTCTGCTGACCTTAAATGACCTTTGACCTCCTGTTTTGTCCAAGTCATGACTGCAACAAAACATCAATTAAGATTCCAGGGCTCATCAAACTTTTTATCATCATTTACATGTGGTGACCAAAAATTTCAGATAAAATTTTGTTTTCACAGTGAGGGTCTCGTTTTGCAACGTCACCACGCCACACCTAATAAAAACTTCTTGAGCATTATCTGCTAGCTAAAACAACTATGGCGCTTGCCCCAATGGATAATGTATAGACTCTTAGGGTGCCCATTTTATGTTATGATAAGCCATAATATAAGTCAATATTTAATCAAGGAAGTGTACCGTACATTTCTCAGTTCATTTATTCTACAACTGTATCACAATAAGATTGTCCTTACTATCCTTCAAATGTTCCATCTCAGTTGGTACTGGAATGTTAAAAACATGTTTCCTCTCTACTAAGTTGAAAAGCAGCTATACAGATGTGACAGTATCATGTTATCCACAAATACCTGTATCCACAGATACCTGTAGGTGAACTTTTTATTTGCAAGTGATAAGGATGAGTTGACTGTGCACTGTAACATCACAGTCAAAACTTTGTCCGGACAACATTTCTACAGTTTCACTGAAGTGAGAAATTATTTTACAATAGTGCTTTATGACCTGAGATTTTTGCAATTCTTGGAAAGCCTGTAGCCTTACTGCGAAAAGCAAGTCGAGCCATGTCCGCCTAAGAGAGACCGTAGTTAAGCGTAACACAGATGACCAAGAGACTCACACAAGTCATAATGATGTTACAATTACATGTAATTGTAAACTCTGCAGTGCATGCACTGAAGTACTGGTATATTAAAGATACTCCTGACATAGACTGTCCATGGTACAGCCTATTAAGCCCACCTTTTGACCATCCCAGAACACTGAATCACCACCAGGTTTTTGCTATCGTTTGTATACATACATGTAGTACATGTACATATTATCAACAATAGTATAAATATATGTAGAATGTTATGACTTTCAACCTTATGCCAGTTCTATTAAAACTATGGCAGGTGGTTGGACCAAAGTGAGTTACATGTACATGTAGTATTGAAGTATTAATGATTAAAAATGACTTTGCCAGTCATTTGTACGTAATCTAGACGTTTTTGTGACACTTTTACATTGTTTATTTGCTGGCATCGATGTCAATATGATGTACTGTAACTATCTTGTAAGATGTTAATATACCAGTCCTATGTAATTAGCTGTACATGTACAGAATATATATATGCTTAGCATTGACGATACAGGCATTAACAAAATATTTGTTATGCCACTCTGTTATTGTTCACAGGATATTGAATGAAAAATTCAGTGAACACATGTATCAGCAGTGTCATCAAGTCAATTAATTGATGTTTGGATAGGGGTTGTGCGTGTATTTGTGTTCTTATTGTTTGAGATCCAGAAAATATTATTAAAGGGAAAGCGGTACAAATTGAAGAGAAGAAAAGAACACTGAACAAATGAATTTTTTGTATGCAGAATTGAAAGCAAGATGAGCACAATTTTCATATTTTTCATTTGAAGAAACATGCCAATTTGTTATCCAGTGTCTCTCACTAATTAACAGTGAGTAGTTTTCAAAAAACTAACACATGGACATGCATGTACATTTTATTTTAGTACGTAAATACCGGTATTGCTACTGCATCTACATGTATAAGAACCGTTACCGTAGTTGGCAGAAAAGGACCTTTCTGTACCATCTGTGCTGATACAAAAAAGTTGTCAAGATGAATTTGGTATTTTATCTAGAACAGTACTCCCATGTTTTTGTTCTAATGTTGGCTCATGTTTCATCACACACTCTTCACACACAAAAGGCTGTTAGTGCCACTAAAATACTCAAGCTGATTGAAATGGAGCTGTCCAGTGTAAGTGGGAATTTGCCAGTGGGGCAGTATCCTCGAATTACACCCAATGGAAAATACGTGCAAATACAGGAGCTCAGTGCATTATTTGGATAGATAGTGCAGGAAATACTGGTAGTTATGTAGAGTCTCAATGGGCTGAGATTGGAGTGTCTCACACGAGTCTTCCAAGCCCTGCCTCACACAAGCCAGAGTTGAGTGTGAGACAGAAATTCACCAGCACGGCAGCAATTCTGGGACAGAAATAATTCATCAACAAACCTGAGACAATTCATCTCAGCCCATTGGAATAATTTTTTTCTCACATCCAATTATGGAGTTGCAGTTACTATATTTCATTGTCTTGTTATCGCAT
Source organism: Ptychodera flava (assembly GCA_001465055.1). NCBI lineage: Eukaryota > Metazoa > Hemichordata > Enteropneusta > Ptychoderidae > Ptychodera > Ptychodera flava. The sequence goes on from LD345953.1 coordinate 305,456, forward strand.
TGACATTTCCATCACAGTTTACACATCAACAGGTCATTGCCTACGTGTATTTTATCCATAGACAGCCTTTCCCCCTTTACTGTCAATGATTATGCCAGTACACTGTACACCCGAACCCCATACTACAGAGTAGTAATTGAATCCCTATCCCGTGAAGATGTTAATACTATAATATGTCTTCTTTTCTAAAAGTTGTGCACCGTTTAGGTTTATATATTTTATTTATTAATTTTAATTTTTATTTATTTATGTATTACAGATCGTGATAATTGATATAGTTTTAACATGAATCGCCAGAGGGCAGGAAGTGCGGGAATCGACAGCAAGGTATTCCGGGAGACCATCGCCCGGATGAGGCAAGAAGTTCTGGAGAGCAAAGCCGAGACACAGAGGGTGCAGGACCAGTTGAACTGCCTGATCCATCTTGTGAAAAGGTGAGAAACATTCCTATGTCAAGTCACACACACTGAAAATCTTTTGTAAAGGTCTAATAGTTATGCAGCTGTATGACGTAAATGTACTATACTAGTAGCACTACTTAGAGGAGCCAGCAGAAAAATGAGAAATGGTGTACTGTAAGAGCATAAATTTCACTGGGATTTCATTTCAGTATTTTGATATTTGAGAAATTTTCACCGGGATTTAAATTGACATGTTTGAGTCCATTGATATTGGACATTTTCACTTGGATTCATTTATTAATAGCTGATTTCATTTATCAGTAAAAATAGTGAAAAGGAATCACAGTTAATAATTAATACTCCTACAGTACACACAAATGTGATATTATTTTGGTTCTCTTCAACATTCCATCTAACCGAAGACATGACCTAATTTCACTTCAAAACAAAACTAGACTGAGTTAACCACCATGTAATAGTTTGCTTTGATCCTTTGCTTAATGCCTTGCAAGCTGGCACTACACATGTACATTACACCTATGGTACATGTTTATTTCATGATAAGAAATGAGCAGGAAAACGTTCATAAGTGTAGCTTTCATTTTTTTCCTCGCCAATAATCATGCCCTATATTGCATTACTGATGCCAGAATAATGCTTCATTGAGTGTAAGCACTCACGCATATCCAGCTTGGGTCTTAAATTTCCCCACAGTAACCTTCAGTCAAATGCAATATTTATAAACTTAAATGATTTGAGTCTGACTTATATTTATCTTTGTCAAAATGACCAATATCATGATCACACATGTATCATGAATTATACAATGTTTTAGACCAGGTGATATTGTAAATGGTTGATTTACTACTTCTGGTTAATGGCTTTTAGGATGAATACTGAATAAGCCCAAACGAAATTCAAAAACTAATTTTTACCAAAATCTGCATAAATGTGAATCCACTGCATGGTTTTGCGCTATGCCTACATGTAGCTTGATATTGTCCAAGATGCTGAGTATACTGGCAGAAAAGAAACATTTTATCGAGCCCCAGATTTTAGGTCATGACAATGGCCGATTTTACCTTTAATTGTGACTCAGTAAAGAGAAATGCTAAATGTGATTGTGTCAATCCTGGAAACCTTCATCCTGTCAAGTTCAGGTCAAGTTAAAACCAGTTGGCAGCATGACATGTACAAGTACCATACATGTATGTTGCATTTTAATAAAGATTTGAACGTGTGAAGGCTGCTAAAAAACAAAGATACATGTACTGTAAACATGATTTTTTTTATGGAGTAAACCTGCTGTAACAGTCTATGCCAATAGGTTGTGGCTCAAAACTGCTTTTTACTGAATAGGAAGTGATCAGCCTGGCAGGATACGAATTGATATCAGAGAACGAATTTCACCAATATTTATCCCTCGTAACAACGTATGCTAAAATTTTCTTCTCCAATAAAGCAAGATATTGTAGAAAGCTTGATATCGGTGCCAGATACATTTGAGTAGAAAAAATATCAGAATGGATTCTCTGTAGCCAGTCTATAACAGAACACTCCATGGCGGCGTTTCCATCAGCTATAATTCAACATTAACACAGAAAGTCGTCTCTGTTATAATTCATGATGATAAAATGCAAATCCCATCCAAGACTTCCACATTGCCTTGAGGCTTTTACTATTGCATTTCCACACATTGTTCAGTGTTTTTGCTAAGGGCAGTAAGCAGGTAAATTTTACCGGGGTTCTCCAGTCATTTTACTGGCCGGGGTTCCCCTTGGTACATCAATGCAAGTAGATTAGGACACAATAGCAATGTTACCAGTGTTTCCAAGTCATTTACCAAATCATTTAACCTTAGTTAAATCGCTGTTTTTTATTATCACTGACTCAAAATTTAACATTTACTTCTAGGGATTATAAGTTTGTGTGAAATGACTCACTACATGTACATGTATCTTGCATAACACCCTCTTCTTTCATGTATTTTGTTTCTGCAGGGCATGGCTGGGAGACGCAGCAGCTTCTATACATGTTGCCAATATTGTAGGTAGGTTTGCCTTCCCAAGCCTCGCAAACATTTCCTGTGAATCGATCCGAGCTACGGATGGTGTTCATTTCACATGATGAATGGCGTGGTAATTTCCTCCTTGAGGATAGAATTTCTGTTGACACTCAACTATATGGTCAAACACTCATTGCCTAATGATAATAAGGATAATATGATCTTCCAATTTTTAGCTCACATTTGGTGTACCAATGTGAGGTTATCGTATAAGCTGAATCAGTTCATTTGCATCTGATTTGCATGTCTGTATGTCTGTATATTTGTGGGTATGTGCGGATGTACCGGTATGTCCGTCACACACAAAGGCTCCCTTTCCGCCAAAGCTACCATCTCAGTATTTGGTGTACAGGTAGATGCAGGGGTTGAGATGTGAATTTGTTCAAATGAACACATCAGTGTCAAAAATGTGCAAATGAGGTAAGAAAAAGTGAAATCCTGCAAATGTGCAGGAGGCATGCCAGTGAGAAACAGGCAAACTCCACTGATCTTGACTCATTTCCTGTCATTGTTTATGAACTGTTACATATTAACAGACCAGCTGCAACCATAGACAGTAGATGGGGGAAGACCGTTTATACTAAACTAAGAGGGGCATGTTTCTGCTATGCATGTTGCTAAAGTTGACCTCCAGTACCTAAAGTTAGACCTTAATTACTTTTGTCATTCTTGTTTTTCTGGTTTAAATATTTCTTGTTGTTTTTCTGGTTGTACTGTGCAGAAATCATTGCCATAACATCAACGTAGAATTTTCCTCCACTGAACAGATAGAAACAACATTTATTGTTGATCATTGGTAACCCATACTGGTATATACCAATTCTGATCAAATTTGAGCGACACCGTATAATTGCGGTATTTTTTTAAAATCCATTTTGGCATCATGCTGGAGAAATTAAACTCAAAATTCTGTAATATGTTACTAAAGGCACAATCATCATTTGATGAAAAAATCCTGGAAGATCGCTCTGTTGGTTTCTTTTGTTCTGTTAATTTTAATTTTAAGAGATGTCAGTACTCTATGCATGCACATAGGTGCTGGCATAACAGAAGGCCTACATTGAACAATTTTTACAAATCAACACAATTCTAAGTGGTGCAGTTGTTGCACAAACCTGTGGAAGGTCCCCTAAGAAAAACCATATTTGTTTTGGAAGATTGGGCCCAGCGTTGTTCATATGTGCAAATTACACTTTCTCAGTGTCAGTCTACATGGTGTTTTTCACCTGAGACCATGTGTGAAAATGTTTTGTGCCCATGTTAGTACATTCACATAGGTTGAACGCCCATGATATAGCATGATTTGTGTTCAGTTAGCTGTATCAGGGAAAATATCATAAACGGGAACTGTACATGTACATGTATGTGGGAAATTGTATGCATGTATTTATACTGGAGGAGAAATCCCTCTTTGACATTTGTTTGTAAAATATTCGCAGTCACCTGTATGATTACATTATTTAGCAGAAGAAATGTGAGACTCGGTCATGAAATTTGAAAACCATGCACAAAACACTAAAAATGTCCAACAAGACAACCTTGCATGCCAGTGTGATGGTATCGATAGCAGTGAAATACTGCATAATGATAACTGCATTTTGTTGCATTACAATAACCGATACACTGTGTACAACAATACACTTAAAAAATAAGAAATTCCATTTTAACATCATTCCAGTTTGAACACTTAATGCTATAAGTGTGTACCGTGTATTCTCTACCCACAACAAGTACAGTATCATTTCCTGACAATAAGTTTCCATCGCTACATGTATTAGCAAATGTCAAAAACGTGTACTTTGAAGTCTATGTTGCATGAAACTAGCTTTCTTCAACCTCTAGTACACAAAAATGTTCAACAGGATTCAACTCTGCCAGAAGAACATGTCAATTCGGAAAAAGTAAAAAAAAGCATGCATTACGGCAAATACCTGGTATGTGCCAAGTGGCCTATTTCAGAAGGATTGCACACTTGACAAATTTAGAAATCTCACAGATAACATTAGAGGAGTGAGATTATTTACTGTGGTTTTTCCCAAACTTTTAAGTAGTACTTCTGCATGTCCTAATAAAAATGCATGTCTGTTTCAGGTGTTGCCCCACCGAACATGACAACCCAGGAAGTTGAAAATGATATGGTTGCTGTGCATGCAGAGCCTAAGGTATCTATTTCAAGTGTTCAATCCACCATCAAGGGTATTAAGTGTCAGGTATAAATGCAATAAACGAGAAGAGAAGGGGGTTCCTGCCATAAAAGTTAGTGCAGGTCAAGGGATATTGACCATTATGCACAACCCATTTCAGACCCTTGTAAGGCAAAGGTTAATAGACTCAGTTTGAGACTGAATTCCTGTCGCTTGGTTTGGTTATTTAATGTAGTAAATGCTGTAAAATATAAAGACATACAATTTTGCTAAAAGTTACTTCCACAAGGAAACTTTAAACTGTTCCTTTTGAAAATCGAGAATTAAAATCGGGATTTCACCATGCAAAACTTTGTACCAGAGAAACAAATAACCTAATATTCATTGACTGACTTCATATTCAAAATGGCCGCCATTCCTTTGTGAATCCTATGGGGAAAAATTTCATTTTTAGTTTTCGCAAAAGAATCCAAAATCTGTCTCAAGGCACATTCTATCTTATTAATACGATGCTGATCAGTTTTGTAGGACAAAATGTTCAGAAGCTCTCCGTCATAAAGGACTGAACTTCAAATAAAAAAACAATTAAAGGTAACCAACCTATGATGAGCACCAAGTGTGTTGTTTTGAATCAAACATGACAAATGGATGGCTGATAAGTGGCCTTCTATTAAAAACCCTGTTCAATATTGCACTCCATTTGATAGATCAATACAATTTCATGAATTGAAGAAGCATATATCCAAATTTAGACCAAAAATGCTTAAATCCATACCTTTATGTATAGCTCATACAGTATAAATGTGTCTATTTGATACATTGAGTGAGAGTATACTACAGTACATGTGTAGCTCCTGCAGTATTCTCCACAACTTGGGAAAACAGAGGGGCAGCTAAGTTACTGTACATAACAATATCTGAGTTGCATCTTCTTGCTTTAGCCATTTTGACAGCTATGATGCTGTTTCTTTCACTCAATATTTAAATTGTGACTGTGTGTGACTACGGTCTATGGAATTCTTGGATCAGTTCACCAGTCACTATAGGCAAGAAAGGTATCAAGGGTCATCAAGGGCTCATGAAAATGCTGATTTCTACCCGTAGCATCCACTTGGCAAGCATTCATCGTCAGTATCTTTCATCACAGAAGGTCCTATATCTGTCACAACACATGTTACAAAGGTATGGTCTCACAGTGTTGGTGACAGAAAAATAATAAAAAAGAGTTAAATAACATGGTCACTTAACATTAAGATTTGACTAATATTAATAAGATAACAAGGTTTGCATTAATGATTAAGGTGTGTGAAGTTAAATATAGAATTGGTTTTAGGAACTGTTAACAGATATTTGGTTCCTTGTTAATATATCTAGTGTAATACTTTGCTGTGAGGTGTTTTAGCATATTTTAGTCCACTACACTTTAGCTAATAAGAATAAAATTGTAAGAATATCAAAGTAAAACCAAGTAAGTTTTTCTGACATGATGCTTACATTAAAGGCAGTTATTGCTTGCAATACATACAGCGCATTATCATGGTAACCTGGTTTCTGAACAGTGAACAGTGTCACAAGTTGGAGCCCTTATCAATCTTTGTTCGAAATAGTAAATTCACAACTCCTTTGTCATGTTTGTATGCTGTTAGGCTGGTACATGTTGACATTTCTTACCCACTGTACTGCCAGCATAACCAACCAATCAGCTCAATACATATAACAAGCTCTGAGAAAATTTCTGCTGTTAGTTGACTACTACAGTATTATGAGCACTCTGATTGGTCAGTGCCACTCCAAATTTAGCCATCTGATGAATATTCATTAAATTACTGATACTTCTGTGGTCGTACTAGTGGTTATTACTTTATTTGGAATTTGATTACTGACGAGGAATGTGTTATCTTCATGTTCAAATAATAAATCTTGCCAAGGAAACTGAAATATCTGAATTCTCATTTTCTTAAAATGACTAAAAGCTGTATCGTTGCAAGTAGGTAACTTTACATTTGCTGTAAATGCTTACAATAAAATTTCACATTTATGAACATAGTGCATGCCATAACAGTAATTCAGCTAATGTATCTAATATATATTTGTTTAACTTATGGGATATTCTTTAACTTTTTCACTGTCCACAAAAGTCAATGTCTTCAGTGGTTAATTTTAGCCTTTACACAGAGACATTGGGTGAAAAGGTTAATCGATATTCCAGTATAAGTTGCAGTGTATCGGTTACTTATCCTTGAGTAACTTTAATTGTGTGTATTTTTTAAAATTAATCTTACATTATTAAATTCAAATAACTTTATATTTATAGCCAGTGAGTTAAAATTGCCATTGCAGTTTGTTTATATGCATTCATAATGCTAAGCTGCTAAGGGTAATTTTGTCACAACAGCATATCACATTAATTGTCCATTTATCAACTTTAGTAAGCACCGTGTCCAAAGACAGGAGTGGTGCACAACTGTGAATCACATGAGGGTTTGCTGACACAAAAAGGTCAAGAAATGAAAATCCTCATATCTTTACTATCAATTTGCTTTTCTTCAATTTCCTGTGGCTTGTGTTTCAACAGGCAATGTTTCATTGGTAGATGTCACAAGACTTAATAGGTCACTTTTGCCAGTTTTTGGTGTGAGATAAAGGATACATGAAGTTTGTTGTACATTGGTTTAGGTACACGTAGAACAGCTCAAAATTATGGGAAGAACAGCTAAAAATCATTCATCTCTAAAAGAGCATCAGACATAACTATTCTAGCCAACGAGTTGTCAAAATCAATAATTAAGGATTGAAACCCAATGATTGCAAATTCAGATTCATGTAGTTCACCTACGTAGAGATGATGTCTTTTGAATGGATACCTACAGTGTCATACTAAGAATTACTGCCTTCATTGCAAAGAACAGTCTGTGGACAAAAAAGAACTCAAAGATTATCAGGAGGATTGGGAACTTAGCAAACATGGTTTGATATTTGAAAACCGGAAATTAGGAGTTAAGTTATTCACATCCAATATGCACGGCCCAGTTTGTATCACCCTAACGACCAAACTTTGACTTTTCACAGCCTAGAGTTATTAACAACTGGGCAATGCTGGCCATAGGGCTGCTGAACAGGTACTACAAAGAGAAGGAAATTGAGGCGGAGGAGCAGGCCAAGAAACACCTCACCAGGAGGATAGACTACTTGGAAGAGTTACTTCTTCATCATAGGAACATGATGAATGATCTTCCCAGACGCTCTGTCAAGACAGTCGGGGATGTTGATAGACATTTTATTCAGCAGAGGCTGGTGAGTGGTGTACATGCTAATTATGATGTACAGTGTGCATAAAATAAAGCTTCTCTGTAGTTTTTTATTGGTAGTTGAGCAGTGCAACTTTTAGCTAACATGATTTCTTAACTTCTCTGAGTCTATGTTGGACTTTCTTGAACTTTGACTCAGTCCGATGTACTGGTACATGATAGATGTAACATTTTTTATGAGTTAAGGTAGTACAGGTACGCACCTCGAAATTGAAACACTTAAACTTTTGCTCAGAAACTTTCCTCTTTAAATAAAACATTCCCAAGGTTGTAAATACATTTCCAGCCAGCTGGTCTTATGTAAGGGGTGGAACATTTGATATTCAGGAGGGGGTAGGGGCTAGAAGATTGATAAGGTTGCATTACTTTTTACCAGATCCCTTGTACATTTTTTCCCACTCTTTATTTTTTCCCCACTCTCCCACCTTTTCTTTTTGTCAAGCTTCTCTGGCTAATTTTTTTGTTGACATTTGCTTATGTATGTAGGATCTGCTTGTCCTATTGCTATAGAAGTTGATATGCATGTTCCTAAAGATGACCTCCAGTACCTAAGTTGCAGACCTTATTTGCTTTTGTCATTCTTGTTTTTCTGGTTTAAATATTTCTTGAATTTACCAATTCAAATCGAATGTGAGCACACTGTCCTTGACGTTATTTTTTTGAAGCGTATAGAGTAAATGAATTTTACTCTGTGTTGTGTTTTGTGAAAAACAAAATTTCATTTTCTCCATAGGGTTGACATAGATACAGACAGCAGCCATTTTGAATTTCAAATATCTGTAAATTTATATCCTTGTTTCTCTAGTCACAACTTTGCTTGATGACCCCCCTGAGTTATGTTATTGATTTTAAAGAGAATGATTTTAAGTTTTCCTTGAGAAAAATACAAGCAAAACTTCAAATTTTTTAGCTTTGAGCAAAGGCAGTAGAAGCGCGAGGCACATTCTACCTTTATCAACCAAAACTTCCACAACTTCTAAGTTCATTATGTTTCAGTCAGCAGAACTTTTGTATGAATTGAATACATACATGTACATGTATTACAAGAAATGCTGAAGGAAATGGCAAGATGTCTTTCAAGCAATGTAGAGTGTGTGTAACTTTCACTAATTTCACTGAATCCTACCAGAATTATCTGTTTAAATGAATAAAGTTCTGTTTTATGCTTTCATACATTGATTCATTATGAGAAGTACAACAACTCGTTAATGTCTTACTTTTTATTGTCTCGTTGTTTCCATGGCAATAGAGAGAACAGAAACAAAGAGAAGCCGAAGAAAGGGAGAAGCAGCTGAAGAGACGCACTCCAGTGCATCATCATTTGTATCGACCAGTCTCTGCAAAAACCACAGACAGCGGCAATGACAATTATGAAGTAGATGACGAACTCATTTCACTTTTCCTTCAGCCGTCATCAGGCATCAAAGACACCAACAGAACCAGGGTAGGGATGTCTCCTCTTGCTATACGCTATAAAAAAAGATTTTTCCATGTTTACATGTTTCCTAATAGATTGAAACAAAGAACTTGTTAGTTGTTCCAGGGATCACTTTGGGGCGCGATAACGCGATATTTACGCTCAAAAATCAGAAAAATCGCATTCAGAAAAATCAATTGGGCCAAATAGTCGCGCTGATAATTCAAATGGCGCGTACGTGATACCTTTACGCGATCTAAATTCATCGGTAATATTTTGCAGGTTTTCAGTACAGAACCACTCGTTGTGTCGCCGTAGAGAGCGCTATAATTACGCTAGAAAAAGGCTGTTGCAGAGTTACCCGTTTCAACAGCGTTTGTGATTGGTTGCCCACAGGAAGTTTTGCGTTCATTGACAAATCATTGGAGTCGATACAGCAAGTGTTCATTGCTGGTGTACAGTGTGTTGTCGTCGCTCAAAATGGCGCCTTCGAAGGAACATTCGTGTCCAGTACGAGTGGTAGTGCGAAGAAAAAACGAAAATGCACTATTCTGGACTACTGTACTTCCATTACTCCCGCACTAGAAAGTATGGATTCGATCGCCTCCGATTACAACTACACTCAGTGTGACAGTTTTCGGACAGGGTAGTGAATTTCGCCCAAAGCCGTTTCATAA
>LD345955.1:0-23286 GCA_001465055.1 Ptychodera flava
GAAATAATCAAGACAGCCAACATACTACACAACTACAAAATTGGGCATGTAGGCATGTATGCCTGCATTCAGTGAAAAAGACCAGATCTTTCAATTCTATTGATTCTTCAAATTTGCCTATCAATCATAGAGAGGTCGTATCAAATTCCTTTATATGTTTCAACAGGTATGAAACTGTTATATTTATGTACAGTGGACCACTAGGCGGCGATACAAAGCAAGTCACTGTTCTGAAAGGTCAAGCCATAGTTCGATTTCCTCTCCTAGGATTTACACAACATGCTTTATCAAGATGATTTATAACGATGTCATAAAATTACACGTGGACTCCTAGTTTTAGATCTTTTTCAAAATTGCTAACTACTTGTCAAAGATAGCTGCGCAAGGAAATAGCAATGTTCGCACAGATATCCTCACTGTGGGCAAGACCCTCGTAGCCAAATGATATCTGTAAATAGTTTCGTCTTGCTTAAGATGAGGATCCTATCTTTAAATGTTTCTTTTGCCATGAGGACGTTGAGCAAGCAGGTATCATTATGGAGAGCAAAATGGTTGCCACATTCCTTTATTTTGTAGCAAGTAGTCTCTTAAAATGGTTGTCTCAGTCATTAAAAATCAAAGTTTCCTCCTTATGAGAGACCTATTCTTTTGGCAGTGTGAAGTGTTAGGTTCATTCTTTTCGCATGTTAATGATGTCAATTGATTTTATACTGATAAGACGTAGGCTTGAAGGATGCGAGCCATGTTCACTGCACATATCATTTACCATGTGCTACACAGAACTGCCCCTAATAAAGAGAAAGAATGAATAGTTCAGCAAAGCTTTTCAGTCGAATCACAGAATATGAAGTATTTGTTGCTGAAGTTAGGTCTCAGGCTAACCTCTTCAGAACAAGAATCAGTTTGCTGGTTGTAACACAGCTGACTATATGCTACTGATAACTTTTTAATAATTTTGCTATTTTATCATGTCAAGTTGGACACATGAAACAAGTTGAAAAATTAGGTACATATTAAGATATGGAATTTTATTTGAGCTGTCAAAAATTTAAGCTAACATGATTTTTTCATGCATACACCATAAATATTTGTATGTTCTCTGCTCGGAATGATTTAGCCGTCCACATTCAAGTTTCGTAACTCGCGACAGGTCATAAATACTGTCTGCACATTGTTCAACAGATTTTAAATTGCAGCTATTTGTTATCTTGAATAGAACAGCCATTGAGGACTTTAAGCGAGAGGTCACGACTTAGTACCCAGGCAAATATCCAACCACTGGGTTAATCTTGACACAATAAATGGCAACACTTTAAAACAAAGAAACTTGCAGTCTGTATGCTTCTTTTCTTGTGTTGCAACAACTGTAGCCAATTGCATTCTTTCCTTGCGTGTATAGAAGATTTAATCACATCTTTTTAGAGTTATTTCAAATTTTGAAGTCAATGAAGATGCATGGTGTCAAGCAATGGAATACTTTAATGTATGCCCAACTGCATTTGATCTCAAAATCTCCGCTTTGAGACAAGCCAACGGAAGAAGGGTTCGCTACCCATGCTTTGGGAAGTTTCACTGACCTGTAATACCAGCTTTAAGGCCATCTCACAATATGTCAATGCAAATTTACTTTTCTATACATTAACACCTTGGCAATAACATGGGAAATTAGAAAACCACGAAGACAAAAAAAAGTCACCAGCTCACAAGTTCAGTTATGAGGAAGCCCAGCATTTAGAATCAGATATCGGAATTCGAAATGACCTACACACCAACACTTCAAAGGAAAGATCAGAGAAATGGTTCGCACTGGCAATGTCTTCAACCCCTCGACTTTTTTCCTTCATACTGTTCGGGCATCGAACACATCAATTTTTTTCCTTCTAAAATTCATGCAATGACTTGAAATTTCTCATCAGATGATATAGCTTTCACTTTATTACACAGATAATGGAAGTATTGGAAGCATTAAAATGTGTTCCTCTGGAACATGGCTCGCAACATTACATCCTTTGGCAAAATTTTGGGTATAAGAAATGAGTGATCTGCCATCGTAAATTGCCTTTATTAATGCTGCTGATGACGATTACTGCATGTGAATTGAATTGCCAGTCAGAGGTTAGAAAACCCAGCCCTGAAAATATGGCTTGTCTGAGGAACAACTTTCCTGTGCATGCAATGTTGGCCAGATAGAGCTGAATTTACTTACTCAGAAACATTTTCTTGCCTATTGTCTCCATGTAGTTTCCATTGTGCTTACATAGGAAATTTATTGTTTTTGTCAACTATAAATATGGACATTACAACGTCCAAGTAAGTTCAATCTGGAATTTCAAGTCTCATTTGAAATTGCTAAATGTAAGATTGCAATTTTCCAAACGCATTGGCAACACTGCATGCAAGCAACTGCAACGACTCATACGTTGACGACCCCTTTTGGATATTGTCTCATTGATGAACAAAAAGTGAACAATGCTCAAATTATGCTGTTGAGGCATACAAAAATTCTACTGCATTGTTGAGTTTTAACTGGCACATAATTTCCAGCAGGTGTTCACTTTCTATTTGAGGCATTAAGGGATAGTCACCTGGAAACAAACACCTCCTCTTCCACTTCATTTCATCCAGGCAATGCCGAGGCTGCTCCCGGCCATACACACCCCTGGGGGTCTCCGTGGCCACGCCTCCTTGCTTGAAGATTGGTGAATGGTGGTGGCACCTGTATAGCTGAGATTACGCTCTCTACACTAGTGCCAAACGGGAAAACAAACTCGCCCACGCGGGCAACTTTTTTTCTTTCATCTCATGAAACCTGGAAATTCTATGTGACTAGATCTAGAGTTCAGTTCTTCAGCTATTGGACGACATTGGCAAAAATATATGTTGAAATGTAAATGAATTTTCTCTGCTACCAGAATGTCGAAGCAGACGAATGAGGCCAATGCTTCCATTTTATGGATGGTTCAGTTCGAAGCCAACTATTTGCTGCGAAAGTTTGAGAGACTGCAGTCATCGTCTCTGTGTTCCAGTCAGTCAAATATACACATTAGTCACTGGAGAAGAGAATTCCTGCAACTGCAATGTAAATGCAAATTCAAATTTAGTGCAATGCATAGGTCCAAACAAATTTGGACTCTTGTAAATTTTGCACCATATCTGTTTAGCTGGTGTTTTGCATAAGACTTTGGGTTCTTTTTTTCTCTCCGGAGTTTGTTTTTTTTTTCATTCATTTTCTGTTTTTTCATTTGTTTCATGAACTTTTTTTAAAATTACGTATAAGAGAGCGCGGGAGAAAAGAAAAGAAAAAGAAAGAACTCAAGTTAGTGAGGACATGACATCACAAACACTGTGGGTAGAAAAGGGTTACAGAATGCCCGAAGGAATTCGGTCTCAAAAAATCTAACATCTAGAAATCTTATGGAGGAAGTGTCAAGCAAACAAGAGAGACTTTCACTTCATTCAGTCATTTCTAAAATGTCATGAAATGCCGTGGGCAAGCTTTGAAAGAAGAGTATATATAAACTAATCTATATTGCACAGGTTGCGTCAAATATATTGTCTTCTATACCATACAAACATTGTAATTCCTTCCTCCTTAAGATTGTAAAACAGTCATACATTGGGATAGGTTTCATAAATCACAGAAGAATTATGTGATATTGGCATTTGTTCATTCACAAAATTGAGAGGTAAAAAAAGGCAATGTTTTAGCACATTTTTCTTTTTTTTTTGCAACAGCTAACTTTTTCAGGTTTTTATTTTGCTTACGTAACAGACGAGAATTACAGAAGAAACGTACAATTCTGGTGCCAATCTTTAAACATAAAGCCCCGCTAATTTTGGGGGGACTATCAGTACAGGGAAAATATCTAATTGATAATAAAGATACGAATTTTCACGTGTTACTAATAAAGCAAAAACAGCTATGATCCCAAATAACATCAAAAAAGTTGAACACACAGGCTAAAATATCTTTAAAATACCGCGTTTAAAGTCTAAAACTTACTCTTCAAGATTCAGAAATGGTGTTCTCTTTAAATTTTCAGATGACTGCATAATTCATACGACTGATCTTTAGGTTGCAAGATATAATACAGAGTTTTTCGTTTTAATCTAGTCTATCTAAATAAAAATAACTACCATACTGATTCACAATAAACAATTCTGCATGGATAACGTGATTTTTTTGAGTTTCTCATCTTACTATTGGACAAACATCAATATCAAAGCAGAATTCTAAATATAGATTGATAAATGCATTGGCCATAAAACTTCCACTTTTCTTGTTTATCATGTTATGTACACTGACAAAATTTGTCATGGTCAACTAGTAATCCCACACGATATGATATAAGAGTTCAGAGTTTTCAAAAAGTTACTAAGGAACAGTACCGATCAAAAATCAATTACACAAAAATATTCAGGGTATTTCTTTTCAGTCTATGGCAGCTATGCAAGTTATTAAAGTTTGAAGTATAGAGAAACTGTGTCCGTGAGAGAATTCAGGGTCTTTTTGTTATCATGGCATCAGATGAAAATTTTCGAAAGTTTAAAATAAAAATGCAGTCTGGTTGTTTTACTGTTCATTGCAGAGACTGTTGTCATAAATTTGCCTGCAAGACTGGTGGTGGTCTTCAGACATCTTTGCCAAGATAGCATCAAATATCTTCACGTTCGGAGAAAATGAGAAAAGTTTTGTCCAAAACAGAAGCAAAAACGCGGCTAGGGACAGGACTTTTTTTTAATTCACTCCCATTTGTTGTTGCCATAAAATCTTGGTCAATTTGATGTAGGTTACAGTTGATGGTAGGATGCATCTCTCTTTAAGTTAGTTTCTGCCAGTTTATGGTGATACTTCCAAATCGAATGACAAATATAGCCACATCAATATGATGATTGATTTTAAAGTTTTGGGAGGATTTATTTCCAAGCCTGGCCATAGGAATCCTGATACCATTCCTGGCCACCTCCAGAGCTATAATCATAGCCACCGCTGTAATCCTGCTGCAAAGGCTGTTGAGCTATTGGCTGGGCTCCCCAACTCTGGTTGTTTTGATTTTGGGTAAAGCGGCGTTTGGAGTCACCTGAATTTTGTGAGTCGGCCTTGCGCTTTCCAGCAAAACCACCACCACCACGACCACGTCCACCACCCTGGCCTCCTCGACCACGACCACGGCCTCCTTGCTGACCACCTCTCATTCCTCCACCACCACGGCCTCCTCTTCCTTGACCACCTGAATAGCCCATGCTGCCACCTCGCATTGGATAGCCACTTCGACCACGTGATTGCGGCTGAGCACCACGTGCACGATAACCACCACGACCACCTCTGCCATCACGGTAGCCACCTCCATAGCCACCATAGTCTTGCCTGTCACCACCATAGCCTCCGTAGTAACCATCATAATAAGGATCATCGTACCCGCCATGGTAGTCATCATAGCTATAATAGTCATCATAACCACCATATCCATAGCCATAATCTCTGTCATAGCCACGGTCATAGCCACCACGTCCACCACGCATTCCCATACCACCACGGCCTCTACCACCGCCGCCGTAGTAGTCCTCTTCCCACCTGTCAAGGGAAATTACTTAAGTTAGCCAAATGTCGATTACTTTCAAGTGTGTTCTACTCAGTACGCTGATGAGATCAGGTGATGGCGATACAAACACACCCATGTGTACAAACATGTTAGGATATACATATTTTGTTTAGCCTTTGTGAATGTGGTTTTGTTTGTACTGTGTGGTCAACCTGAAATCGCTTGTGTTACCAGTTAGTATGTAAAACTATGTGACTAAAATTATCCATACTTTTCTTCAAGGACACATGTTGCCACATTACTTGATTAGACAACCTTCTTTAGAGTAATGATAGTCAACTGAATATCACCCTTTCCTAGGGTCAATGATGTGACTAATATTCTCTAAAATTAGATACTATACAGGTGTCTCCCTCATAACATACCTCTGAGGGCCTCTGCCTCCCATCTGCCTCTGCTGTTGCCTTTCCTTCTTTTTCTTGTTTTCTGAAGGTGGCTTGGCTAACGAGATCTCAAGATTTGATCCCTCAACGTCTTTTCCGTTCATCTCCTCCATGGCTTTCACTGCATGATCTCTTTCCTCGAAATGCACGAAGCAATAGTCCTTCAGCTTCTTTATCCTCTCGACAGGGCCGTAAGCCTCAAACAATGGTTTGAGAGTCTCCTCTGTGGTTGTCACCATGAGATTCCTCACGTACAGCACTTTTACCTATTATTAGATTTGGAGAAAAGAAATGTGGATGTTGTCACAGGGGGGGGGCAGGAATCCCCCAGTTAGTGTATTTCCTCAGCACAAATACAATTGATCGGAGACACTGGCAATGTTTTCAAGTTTGGCAGGACAGCATAACTACAATACTTGTTAGAGAAAAAAGATCACTCCAATATGCTTTAAGGGGGCGCTGCACTCAACACAGTGTATTTTTGCTAAAAATCATTTTTTTTGCAAATATTCATTCAATGTCAATTAATTTAACCCAAGATTAAAATATTGGTTGGGTTCACCTTACAGCTTGTCATGCAGTTGCAAGTTGTGTGATACAGAAATGTTAATTTATGCAAATGTAAGCAAATAACCAGGTTTCCTGGCTTCTTTTATACCAAATATTTTCAAAGAATTTAACTCCACTTTGGCAGGGTCAAATTTTCTGAAATTTTCACATTATGTTCTTCAAATGCTATATAACAAAATGACTATTTTGTTTGGCAATGAAGTTCTTACATTTTGAATAAGGATGATTTTAATTTTGCTAATCATGTTTTTAATCACCTATTTTTGAGTGTCAATCTTTCAAACAATGCAATTTTAGAATGAGGATAGATAATGCAATATAGTTTTCTACAAATCATTTCAGAAAATGGTATCAAGTTTTTGACTTAAATTAAAATTTACAATTAATACAAAAGTTGAGGTTTTTACCCAAAATGTACACCACCTTCATTCTTAGAGTAAACTATTTTTACCATAGTTAAGTTTAAATTCTCTGCTTTTTGAAAATATATAGTACTGGTATGAGGGGTTTCCTTGTCATCTTAATGCGAAATATTCATTTGAACAAACTGTGTTGGCAACATGCAGCTCCACCTTAAATGGCTGCAAGTATTTTTGCAGCATAGACTTCGTCCTGAGCATTTTTGTAATGGAATGGCATTTCATGAGTACACGGTATCTGCAAACAGCTACTTCTTGAACAAGAACTTAACAATGTACATACAATAGCTACATCCCCTATAACACATAGAAACATAAGAAAATATATTGGAGGGCTAAAAGCTCGGATGCATGCAAAGGAAAACAATGCCATGTATTCATGACATAGCATACAGTCGGGATAACGTCTGCAAACAGATGCCCGTGCTGTACTACAGACCCACTTCAGCTGAACACAAATTTGCCTGACATACTTTTCCAATTTTTCTAAACATTTGTACCCAAAAAAGTGCCAAGCGAAAAGAGAACACACATCTTTGCTGATACAATCCTGGCCAACAACAGCATAGAAAACATCTTTGAGAACGCCTACGTACCTTGGCCATGGTCTCTTCATCTGGCTCTTCTTGTGGATCGGCCCAGTCAACAGTTACATTGGAGTTACCCCACACTTCGATTCGACCACTCATCAACCTTCTCCTTGCAAGAGACGCTGCCTTGTGTGAATCAAAGTGTAAGAAGGCAAAACCTCGGTTCTTCTTTCTGTCCTCAGGCATGTGGTAAATGATTACATCTATCAGGCCATCTGAAGAATAACAAGCCATTTTAAGTATGAGGGTACTTCGACAGATCTCTCTTCAAATGTGGTATGCAAAAGAAGACGTGTATCTCTAGGGATTAAAATACACCCTCTTGAACTATAAAATAGATACACTTGGGTACCTGAGTTAATCATTTTTCCTGGACAGCAGCAGAGCATCATGACTATAAGCTTCTACTATGAAGGATCTAACAATGCACCAAAATGACACCAATTGTATAAAACTGACACACTACTTACTGACATGCTTGCCGAACTCTTCCATGATCTCCTCCTTTGACTTGGTCTTTGGAATGGATCCCACAAAGAGCCTGTGGTTGGCAACTGATATACAAACACCCAGACGCTTGCCTTTCCTGATCTCATAGTTGTCAAGCTAATATTGGAGGATGTTAATAATTTGATATACCCATTAGAAACAAATTTTCACATTATTCACCTCAAAAAATTACTTCTGTGAATGTTGATTCATACAATCTTTTACATTGTATAATTCATAAAAATATTGATTGATCACCTTTGTTATTTTGAGGGACAAAAATTAACAATGCAAATTTTCTTGGTTAAAAACTGTGAATGCTGTCCTGGAAGGTTCACATGTCAATCACTGCAACATTGCAAAGTTTCAAGCTTGATGCTGTAACAAGACAGAAGAGATACAGGCAACTCTTTGCCACCGACACATTCTGTTATACTGTAACTGCAAACCTTTATACAGCTCTTTGCAACCAGTCATCCTTCTTGATAAAAACTTTTAAATTTTACCTGTTTCACAGCTTCCTGTGCTCCTTCCTTTGTACAGTACGTGACAAATGCATACCCTCTGTTCAGACCGGACAGTGGGTCCATCATAAGACGCAGGTCCCAGATCTTCCCGCACTTCTCAAACAGCGGAACAATTTCATCTTCAAACATATCTCTTGGAATCTTACCGACAAACACTTGCTGTTGAAAGAGAGAAACTTTGCTAGCAATAATGCGACTAATTTATGCCCCTCCCCCTATTGTCATCACCAGGTTTTAATACCTAATCTTTTGCAAGTACAGTACTCTTGGTCAATACACTCAAAGTCACTAGAAATCAAGAACTTTTCAAGCAATATTCAAGTTTTTTGCAGTCTAAAATATTTTCCAGGTAGCATCAGGGACTTTCCAGGGTTGTACAAACCAAGGATGCTTATCTCACCCACAGGTACACTATTTCTCAAGCTCAATGTCAGCCATACTAGATTAAATTCTAGTGAAGCAGATAATGTTGATCAGATTTCCATCTCTCATAATAATGAACTTGACCACTCTTCCATAAACATTTTCTTACCTCTGCTTCCCCTGCAGGTGGAGACCCTGTCCAATCAGGTGGAGGTCCACCATATTTCCTTTGTCCTGTTGTGACATCAAGAGTATACCCTGTTCGGTCCAAAATTTCCTGTGAACAAATCATAAATCTCTCAGAAAGGTCACTTCAATAACTTAAAGGTCGCCATTTAACTGCCATGCAAGCTTAGTCTGGCATCGATCTGGGAACAGCTTTCCTTACACTGGTCAGTCAGTGTTCCTAATGCTTTTATTGATCTTCCATTTGTTAGCTTGTAAGCTGAATCTAGCATCCTTTGATATTCAAATTGCAATGTTTTCATTCATCTGGTTGTAAATGCAGATCAAAAGTTTAAATTACCTTTAGTTTTGCTTCATCGGGACCTGGTCTGGCATCTGCTGCTGCTTGCTGTTTAAGTTTTGTCCTCTGTCTGTAGGTTTTCATTACTCCACACAGAAAAGCACTCTTATTGTTTACATGTGAAAGATCACTCTCTAGAAAATTATACAAAGAAATAAATGTAGTAAATGGATTCAAATTCATAAGTATCACATTTTGGGGAGATTTTACACCTGCTGCAAATTCAAACCAAGGCTTCAAAGATACTGGGAAAATTAGAAAAAATTGGCAATCTTACAACAGCAAACTTTCAAAATTTGTTCTGTATAACGGAAATCTGTATTATTGTGAGCATTACCTGAAAACTGCTTCAATACAGCCAGAGCACCTTCTTCATTGAACTCTTTGAGAGCATCGACTGCACGATCATCCAACTCTCCATGAGTCAGTGTACCTAAATGAGGACCAAAGTTGACAAAACGTGAACATAAATAGACATTTAAAGAAATAGGCCACTGAGAAATGCAAATTAGAATAGTTAGTCTGGTTTCAACCATTCACAAAGACAGACTAACCCGTTATGTATATTTTATCCAAATGCTCTGCAACAGTTTCACTCAGACCAGCATCAATAAGTTTCTGATAATCCTCGGTGCGTTCATAGGTGTCGGCAGATGTAGACTCTTCCATCGGTTCCTCCGGCGGTTGTTCTTCTGCTGCTGGGGCTGTCGTAGTTTCCTCTGTCTGTGGCATTTCTTCGTTCATTTGTTCTGTTGTTTCCTCGGCCATGATTACAACTGACAAACAAAAATAGGCATGTGTGAGTACGGGAGTAACCGCAATTTTCAAAGTAAACTACCATACCGCCAAAATATAACGTACGTGTTGTGACAGCATGGGCTTGGGAAAATGCCTTCGGCAGCGTGGTGAGTGAGTGATTATGTTTACTTCACTCGACAACGGGCGAGGAAGCAATCTTTTTGCCTTTGCCATACGCGAAAAAGTAAAATTCTGTTATTGTGATTGCATGCACCGTTCCTTTCTGAGTGACCGACACGTCCTACATTTTTGGCTGCCCCATTTCAGCTTGCCGGCGAATGCCTTTGTCTAAATCTACAACAAAGACGCTGTCACATGGCATAGGCTTTCAAGCTTATGCACGCGGGAGCTGTGCTATGCCATGTGCATTGTGTGTACTTCAATATTCCCAGCATATCTTTAGATGCAAATTTCATAAATATCACACTTGACAGACACACAAGCTAAAAGGAATGCTTCTTCGAATTTTTGAAACATTAAAATGAATAATAACACGGAAAGCGACGGAGGAAAAAGCTAAACTACAATGTACTGACATAACACAGCAATGAACCACGCTTTGTTGTCAGATTAACCCACGCGTCATCAACTACAAGCATTTTACACGATTTGAAATCTTAAATTTGTTCGAACGACGGTAGAATTTGAAAAGTTATGCATTTTTCTTAAAATCTATATTAAAAATAGACAAAACAAAATCACTAGAAACAAGTTATTTTCAATTTCACTCATTCCACTCACACGCTGGATTTTTTAAAATCTTTCAAAATGGCCGCGTGGCTTCGGGTAGTGTGTACACGAATTGTGACTTTACCAAAATTACGATAAAGTGGATGCATATTGTCTCAATATTTTGAACAAAATCGTTCTAAAATTTAAAAGATTTACACATTCCCGATAAAGAACATTCAACTTACCAAAATGTCTGTCCTCACAGAAAACAAGAAACTAAAAGAAGTACTCCAGCCTAGCACGACCAATATGGCGTAACGCGTGAGTGACAGATTGCGTATAACACGGGTTTCCTTGCCTTAAATCCAGGGTCAAAGGGTTAAAGGTTGGCATTTTCCCGCTCAAACTGCTCTAATTACTATGCGTCACACATAAAAATTTGCATGTTCCCTTTTTGATATTCCTCGATTGTTTACTCAGTTGTACACATGCGTACGTACGCATCATAACTACCTGACACAAAGTATCTGATATACTATATATAGCACATTATGCGTACTTGTACTTCTGAAAGTCTATTGTGTACGATGTTTTTACACCAAAGTTTTCGACATGTTTCTGAACATGACGCCCGGACATGACGTATGTGACGTGAATGTCCGCACACTGCGCTGTAATTCAGCTTATAACGCAGCGCCATCTGAACACAGACTGAGAGACTCATACTATCTCATATATATTATTATAATAATTTTATTTTGCGGATTCGTCATGTAGATATTGTTATTGTTTAAATTTTCATTTGATATAGATTTTTTAGGGGGATACTCCAGACCCCCTCCATCACCTGCAGTTTCAATTTTTTAGGGCTACCTGCTGGGTCACAGCATGGATGTAAAAAATATATTTTTACATCAATGGTCACAGCCAGGTACTGAAGCTCATAGGAAAGCACTTACTTAGTGTACTTTTACATGTAACCTTTGCTGCAAATCCTGATTTCTACTTTTTTCCAAGTTTATACATCTGAATTTAACCTGAGTGTTGTAATTTTTCTCACCCAAATTTTAGTGCAACATTTTATCAGTTTTTATGAATTTTTCAGTACTGGTTTTGATAATTTGAACCAAACGGGTTTTACATTTCATTGACTACAGTTTTTTTATCAACGTTTTGGCAAAAATCTGAAGCAATTTGACTAGGGTACATTTCAAAAGGCGACAAAAATTGACTTTGGAGCTCAAAGGTTTTAATAAACAACCATTGCACGGTCACCGTCAACGCGGTCACCGTCGAGACAGCAGAGTAAGTGTCCTAGGGGTCCTTTATAGATGAGTGGAAAACGCCCAAATCTGAAGAGAGTTGTGTATTTAGGGAAGGACCATTAGATCTCGGGAGGGGGTGGTCGAAAACAGAAAAAAAATTCAAAGCAGTTTGCAAAATAAATCAATAAAATCAGAATGCAAAAAATGATAAATCTGACAGTTTACTCAGAAAAAATTTAGCACATCATGACTCACTTGGAAAAAAAATCAAAAAATTAAAATTCTAAAAAAAAATATTCACAATCTGATTGTGACCATCCGTGACCCCCGGGTGACCACCCTTACCTCCCAAGATAAAATGGTCCGTCCCTTAGGTACGTCAAGCTCTCCATTTTATCCTTTTATTCAAAGTTACGTATTTGATTGCTTTAGCTTACAATATATTCAGAGGTTAAACATTTAGGGACTGGCCAGTGTCATCGACCAGGGTGTGGACCACAGTTTCATGATTCAATATTGGTAACCTAGCAACGCACACCAACAGACGCTGATTATTGGTCACTCCCGCAAATTCACGGAGTGCCCGTCGACCTCCGGTCATGATCACACAGTGAGGGGCTGTGGGCTGTGCCGTGATTCCATCAAAATATTATTGATTACTGAATGAGATAACCGGATACACACGTAGAATGAAATAGTCAGAGACACATGTCGAGGTGTCGAGTCATAAATATCTCTGTAAATGAATGTGCCCTGGGGAAAGATAACTATTGTAACTATTGAACTTTGCTAGTACTGACTAGTAGATTTGATTTTCTCACTGAACGTTTCATAGGAATGTGTGTGTGTGTGTGTGTGTGTGTGTGTGTACACACACACACACACACACACACACACACACACACACACACACACATATATATATATATATATATATATATATATATATATATATATATATATATATATATATATTACATGCCTAGAGGTGAATGTGAATCAGTGCATTGATTTGAATAGGAACATCCGGGATGTTAGCGGGCCGGTGAACGATATATTCCATGGTTACCCGGGCCAGTGAAGCCTTTCGATGTTTTCGACGTCAAAGTAGACGCTTAACGCGAGATGTAAAATATCCATGCGCGCACTGCTATTTTAACTTTCGTTAAAATCTGTTTGATGCAGGTCGATAATGGTAAACTTGTTTGAAAATGCCCTGCATGTAACTAAATGTTATATAGCATTTACTGTGAAGAGGCATGTAATAAAAATATTATTGCCTGAATACATGGGTTTATGTGCCCTCGCAGCAGGAGACAATTTGCCCTCCTGGCGTCAGGCAAATTTTTCACCTGCTCTCCGACACCTATAAACCCATGTATTCAGGCAATAATATATAATATATATCGAAATATACATATGTCCTCGTGGGAAATTACAGTGATCGATGCTTAAGTAGAGCGTTATATACAAATTACTTCAAGTAACAGATATTATAACTTTGTACTTGAAGTTATTTGTATTATTACTATATATATATATATATATATATATATATATATATATATATATATATATACACACACACACACAGAGTAGATATTTGGGTTTTAAAAACATTTTTATTGAATACATATTTCAGGTGTTCTCTATTAATATTCATTGTTTTTGGTTTATTCTTTAGAGGTAGAGAGGTAGTTCTGAACTGCTTTGTAAGTTAAAAAATCAAACTTTCCTTTTTTAATAGCTATTGGCAATTGACTTCTCATTCTTGGTTCCCATTACATTGTACAAATTTCTGCCCTTTTTTTTTCAATTGTGAATAAGAAGAATATTGAGAAAATGGGTACACTATAAAAATGTAATCTTTGCGAATTTGACCCTCCCCAATGACAGGGTTTTTTTAATCATGAACCTCCCAGGGAGAGGTTTTCAGAATATGACTCTCCCCTGTTCCACTACAATCTCGAGCTCTTTGCCGAGTACAAATTAATATATCTTTTCACCTATAAACTATATAGCACTGGCGCGCACGTCTATAGGCCTATAGCTCTTCGAAGACCGTTCACTCATCTCACTTACTCCTCAGTAAAGAAAGGAACAGATCGCCCTCTAGAGACAGATCATCCACTCAAAAGTTCATCTGACTCCCTTCAAAGCTTCATAATAATTGCCTGTCTTTTCGTGATTTCACAATCTTTTGTTTTGTTTTTAAATCAGTTTTTGGTGTACTTCCAGAATCACATACTGTGGAATTCTTTATTTTCACTTGGAATTTATTTTCGCTGGGCTTTTTCCGCTAAAATGAAATCCAAGTGAAAATTTTGATTTTATATACTTTGCATGTAGACGAAGTGAAAATAAGATCACAGCGAAACAATGAAAATCTGTTTTCAGATAAAATAAATTCCAGTGAAAATAAAATAGCCCACATTAAATGTGTCATTGTGCTTATAGTGTTTGACGTTTCTGTAAAAAAAATCGTGCTGTTTCGATAACCCGACCTACCGTATTTTTTACCTGCCAACCCTTAACTTTTTTAGAGCTACGTAAAACACAAGTGTAAAAAAAAAAGAAAGAAAAAACCATAAAATCACACGTTCGTTACCCAGCATTTGATTTCTGCTTGAATGAGGATGTCTTTTTATGTTTTACAATCCAGTATGCTTTAATTTATATGTACGATACGTTTTTTCTGGAAATGTTGTGGCCAGTGTTTGATCCCCTGAAAAAAAGCATATTAAAAACTAGAAATATTTTGGAAAAAAAAATCCCTGCAACCTACCCTATTTTTAAAAACCATGTTATCGGAAAAGCACAATTTGTTTTGTTTTTTGTTTCGTTTTGTTTTTTTTTTGTTTTTCCGCCTCAGCCTGGACAAGAATTCAACTCCATCACCATATTACATGCACACATTGTACATGCAGTGCTGTGTATAAGTAAGGCTAGTATGCGGACAGTCCTGGGGATCCATGTTTTTGAAAATCAGTGCCAACATTTCCACATGCAAAAAAAAATGTTTATAGCTACCCTTCTATGAATGTTAGATTCACACTGGATTGTACAATGACAGATACATTAATTCCTGCACACTAGTGTGTACCAGTATATATGCAGTATTTCATTGAACTCCAGTGTGTGAGGCGTTTTATTGTATAGTGTAGCATCATTTATCACAATGTTATATGAGATTTCCTCATCTGTAGAGAAGTTTGGTCATGGCAGACATCAATCCCCATGGGTGCCGGGCCCTGCATAGTATATCAGCATGCTTTAGGAAGAAGAAAATGGGCTTGCTTTACTGAAGAAAATTGATGTCAAAAGTTACAGACATTTATGCAAATCTATTTCACTTTCTCTGATTGAAATATTTTTCATTTATAAAATCACTAAAGAGCAAACTCATACATTTGTCATGGGAAGGTTTCAATTAAGTTTTGGAAGGCTTGAGACAATGATGTGATCTCAACGAAGGATTTCTGCTGATATGTGCAGCTGGCATGGAAGGGTATATTTGATTGGTCGATAATTGTCACTGTTCACTTTAGTTTAGTACCAATTCTATCGTGTATAAGTCAATGATAACAGTACGATTCAGCCAACAGCTTCCAAGATGGGTAGGAACATGGGTAGGAACATTGTGACGTGACTGAAAATGCCAGCACTCATTACTCAAAAATCACCACACATTAAGACATGAAAATACTCTTTGGTTTTTTCGCAGCTCACATCTGAACTACGAATGTTCTTTAATGATCAAAAACATCAATCAGTCAACGAATTTTTAACAATATCATATTTGGACACTGTTGACCAGCCAATCACACCGGCTGCATTTCAACTCTTCACGCAAAAACTACATTTATATTAAACTGTTCCCCTCCATTTCATGTTTTCTGTATCATTTGGTATAAATTCATTTGCAAAGTTGTTCAAGTAGCTATATATGGACAGCAATGAACAGAAAGAAAGGTATCTGTTAGCTTACATACTAGGAATGATCTGCCACTTGCCTGAAAATAATTATGGAAGAATATTGTACTATAACTTTTGATGCATATCATTTTTTTTTCTTAGTTTGAGAAATAGCCCGTTATGTCTTCATTTTCTGCTTCCAAAGAAGAAATGTCTAGTGCTCAACTTTACAACAGTCTGTGTGTCATTGTCAACTGCATTTTAGTCTAGACTAGAATTCTGATTTATCAACAGTAACATGGGACATCGCAAACTGCACATTGAATTAACATGAGCATGTTTTGTATTTTGACATACTTTAGAGAAGAATAAAATAGTGCATTTTTTTCTAGTTTTCGAGAACAAAACTAATGAAAATATAAATTCACAACTATTGTGCCTGAAAGGCAAAAACTAGTACTTCTGAATTCATTTTTGTCACAGACACAAAGTTTTCATGTCCAATGCTATTTTTCAACATACAAAGTTTTGGAATGCAAAAAGGGTTATTCACAGTCCCTCCACCAGAGGGGGCTGCAGATTAAAATCTCAATCAACAAATACTACGGGCCAAAATTTCCTACTATGACTTGCAAAACAATTTGATAAGCAGCTGATTTTGGCTCTGGTCTCCATACAAAAACACTCTTACAAATCTGAACAGAAATTGGTTTTATTCAGACTGCAAACCACTTTATACAAAACAGCAAGTAAAATGTCATGTGACAAATAATAAAAATGCAGATAGGACCTGAAAGAAAGTGTGAAAAAAAGATCCAGTTTAGGTATTGATATGTTGCTATTGTTATAACACAGTCCCTGGTTCAACAAGGCGCTTCTACCCTTTGCCCTACGGTAACATGCCCTTATCAGTTTGGCTAAACTAGCCTAGAGGATAGAGTGTAGTACAACCTTTGCTGGGCCAGCCAGCCCCTCTGAGCGCAGTTAAACAAAGTTTAAAATCAGGGCATGAGAGAGCTATTTTGCATAATCAATGAGGTTCTGTTGGCTTGCGAACACCATGCCACTGACATATCAGTGTGCATGCAGTATGCTTTGATCATGTAGTTCTCAAGTGGTCTTCCTGATGGTTGGAAAGTGTGAAGTTTGCTGTGCAGTGATTGGTTCTATACACTGGCAACAGGGGTTTGAGCTTAAGGAGACCTGATAAAATGCACAATTCTAATTCATTTTGTAAACATCCATGAGTTTTCTACAAAGTAAAATGAAAGACAAGAAAATCTTACATCTCTTCTCAAGCAATAAGTATGTTTGTTTAGACCGGCCAGCAAGCTGCATATTGACAGAAATGTCACAAATTTGCCAAACTCACTATGGCTGTGTTTGGTGTTGTTGTTGTTCGGACCAATTACCCTACACAGGTACAAAATACAGGACTCGATACATCATAGCTAGTTAAAGAGCTTTGTGGTGGGAGTGAAAAGTTCATGATGTCACACTCTGACGTGAGAACACTGATAAGATGAAAATAAGTACTTGCAAAGAGAAAGGTATGGCAAAAGAAACAATGGCAGTGAAACCTTTTCAAGGCAATAAAAGTTTGCAATCATGATGTTCTAAGTTTTACGTTAATTTAAGAAAGGTGGATGGCCAAGTTTAACCGTAGTCCGTATACCAAATTTGATGAAGAGAAGGAACTGACGTTAAAACAAAGCATACTGGCAGTTCACATTCTGCATCACTTTTCCACTTTTAGGAAATACTCAAACTTCAAAGGATTGTAGTGTTTGGTCTCATCATTAACCCTTTGAACCCTGCTCGGACAAAAATGTCCGCATGTCGTCATAGGGTACCAGGGGGTCAGGGTGCAAAGGGTTAATCAGTGTGTTGAAGATTCCGGAATTCTTTGAGTCAATTTTAGAATTTGAAAATTTTGAAGGGTCAGCCCTCTACCCTTACATGTATCCCGCAAAATCTTTTTCAGTCAAAGCAGCTACTCTTTGCACAGTGCAGTGGGTGTGATGTACATATCCTCTGCTGTATTAATTCAACTTCTAACCCTGCTATGATTTGGTAAATCTCAAAAGTTTACTGAGAAAATTTAAGGTAGAACGCCCCTCGGGGACACATATTCAGACACTCAATTTTCTATAGTTCTTTTCTGATCTACCACTTGTGGGGGGCTCATTTTAAAGTTCTTGTGTAAGAAAAGTTTTCACCGTCTTAGTTTTTCGAAAATGGGAAATTTTATTTTCCTCCAGAGTTAACACTGGGATAGCAGCCATTTTGAATTTCTAACATCTGGAATTCTCAGGGAATTTGTATCTGTAGCACCAAATTTTGCACGGTGACTCCGGATTTTTATTTTTGATTTGGTAAGAGATTGTCCAAATGTTTCATTGAAGAAAGTCTAAGCAAAAGTGAAGTCTCATTTTTTGAGCCGAATACTACCTTAACAGTAGTGAAGTACATTTTGATTTGATACAATTACCTGTTGAACAAGTGTGCAAGTTTAATGTCTTGGAAGGGAAAGCATACAAAGCACCTTTTGAAGCGGGTAAGAAATTAAAGCTTGAACGCTAGCACACTGAAAAAATCTGGATGCACTTTTAGAGTTTCATAAAATTTGATTTACTCAATTCAAGTTTTTGTAAGAAGAACACATGCATACACAACTCTGTTAACAAGACAATATGTAACAGAAAAAACATCACCAGTCTCCTAAAATATCCATGCATAATTGAGATTCATGCACTGCACTGGCTACCAACAGAATTTTCCGGCCGACACCCAAATAATCAAGTACTTTCACATAGATGGTCTATAAACATTTTCAAGTTGTTCACTTTCACAAGACCTTTGAGACTGTTAGCCTCTAGATAAGAGACAATAACAACTGAGCCATCCTAACAAGTCTTTTATAAACACTCATTCAATTTTCCCAGAGAAGCACAAAGGGACGAAGAAATCTTGCATGATCTGGGGGTTTTTTTTCCCAGTATGATTCATTCTCAGCTTGGGTATGAAACAAAAGCACCAAATCCTAAAAAGACTGTAATAGCGAAATAATGATAGTTGGGCCAATGTGCAGAGTCTCTGAAGCTTGCAACTGGCTGGTTGGCTGAAGGTCATCGTTCTCACTGAATGATTTCTAATTAGCCTAACACGCATACAATATAGCCTCAGTTTTAGACTCCTTAAATTGCTGTAAATAATGACAATCTACCGATCAGATATGACTTTTCAGACCCGCTGCACGTAGCTCACTAGCTGTCGTCTCTTACACACCTATTTCACAGCATAGCCCATGGAAATGCAAGATCTATGAAAGTGTCCACGTAATCTGACTTAAGGTGGAACGTGCCACAGTGACAGATATTTAAACTCAAATTTCTCCAATTCTTTTCTAATCTACCACTTATGGGGGCTCATTTTAAAGCTCTTGCACAAAGAAAAACTTTCACCGTCTAAAAGAAAAACTCTCACCGACTTAAGTATTTTGAAAATCCGAAATTTAATTTTCCCCCATAGAGTTAACACAGGGATGGCGGCCATTTTGAATTTCAAATATCATAAAATGTTGGGCATTTTGTTTCGCTGAGTTCCAAATTTTGCACAGTGACCCCTGAGTTTTATTGTTGATTTAGTAAGAGAATGGTTGAAAGTTTCGTTTACAAAAGTTTGAGCAAAAATTTTAACTCTTTTTACTTTCGAGGCGCACACTACCTTCAATTAGGCACATTTGAAAACAAAAGCACCAGTTGTGTATAAAAGCACAAATTTTACTTCATGGCAGGCACTGCTTACAGCATTTCAAAATAAAACATGGAAAAAGACATTAAAAAGATGGCAGGACAAAGTATATTTTTCTACAAATACTAACTTATCTAATAAAGCTAATGAACATGCTTTTATTTTCAGACAAGCTTCATATAGTTGGTTAGAGTTTGCAATGAGTTAACTTGCAGCGAAACAACAAAGTCACTTCTACAAGTTTTTTTGAGCACAGTGTAAACATTCACAAACAGTACCTAGATTGCCTGTTTAATTTCAAATTTCTTTATTTCATTCTAGACAGCACATTCTGTTGGGTTTACATATCTTTTTCTCACAAACCGCACCTGAAAATTCGACAAATTCAATCTATCAATACGACTAACAAGCAGACTTTGGAGACACTCTTTTTTAATTAAGAACTTCAAACCACGATTTATGCAAGAAAATAAAGAAATTGCAACAGTTATACAGCTACTCTACAAGTTAGAAAAGAACTAGTTAAGAAAGGAAACATCCTGAACTTGGCAAAAATTGCTTTTCGCGCATTTTTTGAAAACCCTTGAAGAAATAAAAAGAAACCACGTGTACAGGGACACAAGTCTTGGAGTTCTTCAGTTGTATAGTCAGGTTTGCTCTCTATGTGCACATTTTTGCAATGACGTTTCAACTGTGGAATCATGGTGCTCCATACAATGCCTTTGAAAATAAGACTATATATAGCACTGGTTGTCTGGACACCATCCAAACATTTACATACACTACAGAGAGCTTCAAAACGTACTCTCCCCTGCAAAATGTACAGAGAGCTGATAACACACCACTGTGGTGATGTCGGCAGAAGAATGCTACATTTGGAGAGTATCACCGTAGTCTTGCCTATGACTTGGTGCTGGAGCCTGACGACGAAACCTGAGCTCTTGACATCGACTGGAGTGCCTTTTCTCTCAAGGTTTTCTCAAGCTCGTCCAAGTTGGCATCCCCAGCGTCACTATCAACGCCCTGTCAAACAAGGTTTGAAATTCATGCTTAGTACTTGTTGATAGGTCGCTTTGGTAAACAACATCAGCAAAGTCACAAAGAAAAGTGAGATAAATGGCCCTAGGCTGAACACATCCATACAGAATACGGCAGTCACTCAAATCACAATCAAACAAGTCATCGTTGATGACACAGTCCCCACTTGTTAATGGGTACTTTGATTACATGTCCTAAGAGGATAGAGTCCTCTTCATTAATTGAGACATGCCCAAGTTTTGGCTAAGGACACGAAAAAATTGTAACAAAATGGCTGCCATGCAGCCATATTGGATCATATCAAGAAACAAATTGACATACATATGTACGACATAGGTTAATGTCCTTGTACCAACTTTGAATAAAATCGGTTAAGATATGCCTTAGAGTATTATGGCCCTCGACAGGAAAAAATCGTAATAAAATGGCCGCAAGGCAGCCATATTGGATCGTATCACATAACAAATTGACATGCATATGTATGACATTAGTCAATCTCCTTGTACCAACTTTGAATAAAATCCGTTGAAACATGTCTGAGTTATTGCTCTGTACATGAAAATATCGTAATAAAATGGCTGCCTAGCGGCCATATTGGATCGTATCACATAACAAATTGTCGTACATATGTAAGACATAGGTCAATGTCCTTGTACCAAGTTTGAATAAAATCGGTTGAGATATGCCTGAGTTATGCCTCTGCATATGAAAAAATCGTAATAAAATGGCCACACAGCAGCCATATTGGATTGTATCACAAAACAAATCGATGTGCATCTGTATGACATATGAAGTAATCCTTGTACCAAGTTTGAATGAAATCGCTTCTTGCATCTCTGAGATATCTGCGTGAACGGACGGACGCACACACGCACGCACGCACGCACGGACGCACACACGCACGGACATGACCAAACCTATAAGTCCCCCCGGACGGTGTCCGTGGGGACTAACAAAGCAAAGTTAGCCCAGTTGTTTTGTTTGCTAGTACTGCACATACTATTGTACCATACATGTTGAGGTATACACAGCTATGTTAGACCATACAATGGCAAATACACTGGCCTTAAGAGAAAAATTTGCTCAAACAATGATTATGGACCACAAACTTCTGGATTTGCTCGACCTTGGATTTGAAAAGGGTCACATTCGTACCTCCGCTTCCTGTTCCTTCTTCTTCTTGTGTTTTTTGTGTTTCTTATGCTTCTTGTGTTTCTTGTGTTTCTTCTTGTCTTTCTTCTTCGGTTCTGTTTCTGATCCCTGAAGGAATACGCATGAAAAAACACAGCATTTTCATTCAAGGCTTTTACAGGTAAGCTGGTGACCAGTTTCACAGGGGATGGGTTAGTGAAGTGACATCTCAGAACTTTACATTTAATGCTAATGGGTTAAAAAACAGCCATCTTTGCTGTCTTAAAGGTATACTGTCACCTGTTCCAATTTTGCCACAGTTACCATGGAAAGAATAAATCTAACCAATCACAGATTTTAAGCGGGTGGCCGCTTTTAAAAAAACAGCACCCTCACATGGCCATTTTGAATGCCGAGAAACGCCCCTTTGACCATATATTGGCATATTTAGATAACAGGTGACTGTATACCTTTAACATAAAAGAAAATCGCTAACATTCTGAGTGTAGATTTCGCAATGATTTATTGTTCTACATGATGTGTACTGGTGGACATAAAGATGACAAAAATGGCTGTCTAAGAAATCAGCATAGTGCAATGACTAACCTCCGGAGAGTGGCTTCTTGATTTGGTTTTCTCTTTTTTCACCTTGACAGGTGGTGGCTCCGGGGACCCTGTACTGGACTTGGACCTAGATCTCCTAACTTTACCACTTCTAGTTTCTTCGGCCGCACTCTTTTGCTTTACTCTGTCATCTGGGCTTGGGGATCTTGCTTTCCTGGCAGGAGACCGTGATCTTCTGGATTTGGACTTTTCTGCATCCCTTGCCGAAGTTGCGGAGGAAGTTTGTTTCCTTTCTGGTGATGGAGAACTGTCTGAACTCATACGTCTTGTTCTTTCTGGGGAGGGGCTACGCCGTCTCTTTGGGGGACTTGGTGTTCTCCTCCTCTTTACAGGTGAAGGGCTAGATTGCCTTTTGTGCCTTGGTGGTGTGGGACTGCGTCGGTGCCTCTCTGAAGGCCTCCTGTCTGGAGAGCGACTGCCCCTCTCCTTTACCCTGGGTTTAGCTTTCACTGGCGATGGACTGGAGTCACTCGAAGCACTATCGCTGTGTGGTGTGGGGCTTCTCCTCCTCTCGGCTGGCTTGCTTCCCCTGCTTTCATAACGGCTAGGTGAGCTGCGACGTCTTCTCTCCGGGGTCCGGCTGCGTCGTCTGTCTATGGAGGGTGACCTGTGCCTCCTGT